>SSHR01001203.1:0-29396 GCA_006518225.1 Fusarium neocosmosporiellum | reverse complement strand
GGCCCTGATCATGAACGGGGGTCAAAATGAATCACGCTTCGAGTTTTCGGGTTAAATGCCTATCAGACGCGCTTGGCCCAATCCAGCACCAGTTCCAGCAGGCGATAGAAGCATCAACTGTCCTAAGTGCATGTTGGCGCAGAATGACATGTAGCTTCTCGCCACGAGCTCCCGCACGTTGCGGAATTGCTTGTTAAGGTCAAAACAGCGATGATCTTATGAGTCAAAATGAACGCGGCGAGAAGGGGGGATTCAATTTGAATCACGCTCTTGTCAGTGTTGCAAAAGACGGGGTTTTAGTACGAGACGCTGGCCAACCTAATTTTATGCGCCAGCATGTCCCTCTTTAAAACGTGATTCATTTTGACCCCCGTTCATGATCAGGGCCTTAGCCATGCCAACTCCAGCCGAGGACAGAATACGTTCAAGCTTCACGTCTTCTGACTCATTTTTCTGCACTCCCTCTTGTTTCTTAATTTCCACAGGAAGTGTCGACGACGTCGCGCGGCCTACTTGGCGTTCAGGGGCACCGCAGGATGCCCCCATTGGACCTCATCCAGGAACAGCTTTTCATCACTGAAGACTGAGATTGATCTTTGAAGGAGTCATATTGTATGAATGAATGAAGAAGAAGAGAAGAAAAGAGATTGACAGAAGGGATGCGACACCCCAAGGAAGGACATGTCCAACCCAGACAACCTCACATGGGTTACAAGAAACCTTGCTCATCACAAAGAGCCCTCAGGCAATTGCCTGCGACAGTCCTGAAGGATTCCCGCAGAGCCATCCCTATAAGGCAACCTGAGCGCGTGGCCCATCTGGAATTCTTCAAGTATTCCTCGATCATGGTTATTTTTCTCCCGGTGCATTATAAAATGCATACGCACTAATAACACCTAGTGAATAACCTTGTTTTCACCTGTGAATTCAAGCTGTCCTCATGTCATGTGGCAAACCTCCTGAGAATAATTTTGGTCCATGATAAAGTTGCGTAGACTTGAAATACATGATATTGAACAAGCAACAGAATCACTTTAAACGATGCTCTTTGTAGTCTCCCTAGAATGAGTTGCTCATTGTGGTACACAACTCTACCCCCCACGAAGTCCAAGCTTGGGCTGAATACGAGTTACGATAGATTTTCACATAGAAACTTAAGCGCACTAAATCCACTTCCATGTCCAGAGCTGAGCTCTTGCCTTCGGGCTGAGCTGCCGATGAACGAGGGCTGAGGATTTTGGAGCTTGAGCTGAGTCGGGCTAAGTGAGGCTCGTCTCTGCACACCACGGCGATGGTAGTGATCGTAATTGTAAGCATTTTGTCAGCTTTCGGTCTAGATCCTATTAGTATCCGTGTTTGTCTCACCGTGTGGTCATACTCATGCCTTCTTGCAACTCGTGGCGAGCTGAATCAACCAATACATCCAAGACATGGAGCGTTCTAGCCAGACGCGTCTTCATGCAAGTATTAGCCTCGCTGCAGTCTCATTGACAAGGAACAGAAAACCATTAACCATGTGGCTGGCTGGAACTGCACTCTTTTTCAGCTGGGCTGTTCTGGATCGGTCTTCTCTGTAGAGAGACGGCGCTTGGAATTGCATGCTGGTTCTGCCACAAGGCAGGTATAAATAAGCTCGTCTTTTTTGTATCCTGTAATCGGTCCCTATCAGCACATCCCCTCCTCTGCATGCCACCAGGCTCGTGAAAACATATCAATACCTTGTTTCTTACAAAAATGGCAAACCAGTGTTACTTTGTAGTCTCTCCTGACCCTAACTGGTCGAACGGTATTTCCAGGGTACGTTCCATGATCCGTGTGACTCACTTTGCTACTTGATATGACAATGGGCTCTTTCTTGCGGACTAGGCTGATTGGGGATGGTGAGGGCAGATTGTATGGCATCGAGGACTCTGTAGGTCCCCGGGCCCAACAACAAATTTATCAGTGTGACACGAAAGATTGGAAAGAGTCTCGAGTTGGACTATCCAATCAAACTCACGCCGCAGGATGGCTCGAACTATTCCATCATGTTTTCTCCGTTTCTTCCAAACTCGACCAAGATAAAGAGAAGGCTGACCACGTTCTCGTCATCACGAGTAGACGTCACTGAGTGGCGGACAGTGACATTCGAGCAAAATCCATCGGATCCCGGGGCAAACTCTGCCACCCTTCGACAGGTTCTAATCAACATGCTCAACAGATTTCAAAACTACGACTGGGCACATGGAACTGGCTCAACGAGATGGGCATTTTGAGCAGAATTGCACAAACTGGTTGGCTGCCAACTGCGACATCAAGTAGACTACCAGTGAGTATTTGCAAATGTGAGACTGGTAAAAGTCTCGCTGACGTGACTCAGGGAATCTTGAACATCTTGAGATTGACCCTGTTCCGTTGACGAAAGTAATTTCTGTCGTTGAACAAAGATAACATAAAGATGGGAATGCAATGACCTAGCATCTTGGTGCCGCATGTCTCGTGCAAGGCTTCGTTCTCACTTTAGTGCTAGGTTTTCGTACTCACCATGGTTACCCTTTTCAGCAAGAGATGTACGGTTTTCAACACTGAGTAACAGACATAATGACCTTATTGTTTTGAGATTATTTCATAAAATCTTTTTAGTATCTCATCGGCAGTCAATGCTGCGTCAAGTATCCCGTACCCCTTAAACAACGGAACTCCAAGAGCTAACACCCAACCTGTCGTGATGCACCGTACCCGAGCAACGAAAATCATAAACATAATCATTAGTCTCCCATGCCATGTTTGAACGAATGTCCCAAGTCGCAACTCCCTTTTCATCCGAGTGAACAAAGAATCCCCTATTCGGGGTCTCTCCAAGACATGACCTTCCAGATCGCAGGGTATGTGTCAGGCCTCTTGTTGCAGTAGAAAGTGTAGCATCTGGTGCAGGTCTTCTTCTCCATCTGCCTTGCCTCCTCAATCGTCGCAGCGAGCTGCCTCCAAAGCGCGGAGCCCATCATCTTTTCCTCGAGGTCGTCCCATAACAAGACTAGCTTGGATTGAGACATGACTGATGTGTTTAGGGTTGGAGGAGAGATAAGTGAGTAGTTGATCAGATATGGGAATGCAAGTAAGGAGTTGTTTGTAGGAGGAGGGCTGCTAGCCTGGCTGCGTTGACAGTTCTTAGGTGAAGAGAGATAAAAGAAGAAGAGAAAAGAGGGAAGAGGGAAGAAAAAAACCTCAACCTTATACGTAAGCAGGAATATTGATGGGAGTGATTGGTCTAACTAATGCGCATTGGTGAACCTCGTCACGGTCGTACAAGGCTCCGTCGAGATGTCATCACGCTCTCTACAGTGGGAAGAGAAGCAAACAAGATGAGCAAACAATGCTTTGTTTGGACGAAAAGTCTTGATCGTTTGCCTCTAGCTAAAAAGTCTCTCGATAAACACTGTATGCAACGGAGTTGTAACCCACAAGTTCATGAATGCATAAATCACATCTTTTCATTATCGTCGTGTTGCACAGATACTTTCACACAGCTTCCTCCGCAACCCTCCTCACAACATCCCTAGTCTCACACTGTATCCGCTGCACGAGGACCCCGGCATCCTCAACCTCATGCACGAGACCAACCGCGGCGCCTGCATAAGTCGCCAGCCTCCCCTCGGGCCCCCAACCCTTCTCGCCGGCCTTGGCAGCTTCGTCGTGGCGGAGCTTGAGCTCCTCAAAGGCCACGCCCGCCTGGTGGTCGTGCCAGCTCTGGTTGACGATGCCGCGGGGGCTGTACTGCTCCGGCCAGCCCATGGTGCCGCGGAGGTGGTTGTACAGCATCGTCCGGGTGGTGCACTGCGCTCCGTCGGAAGCTCGCACGACTTCCCGTTGGTAGCCCTTGTTGATACGAGCTTCGGTGGCTGCCAGGAAGCGGGTTCCCATTGCCACGCCCGCTGCTCCCAGAGCGAGAGCTGCTGCGACTCCTCGGCCGTCGGCGATGCCTCCGGCAGCGATCAGCGCGATGCCCGAGTCCTTGACTTTGTCCGCAATCTCGGGAAACAGGACCATGATCCCCAAGCCGTCTTTGGCTCTGCCGTGGCCGCCTGCCTCTGCTCCTTGGATGACTAGGGCATCCGGGCGACTGTCGCTGTTGGCGGCTTCAATGCTCTCCTTGATGGTCCCAATTTGTGTCCAGATCTGAATCCCGGGAGAAGCCTCGCGCAGACGAGTCGCCCACTCATCCAACTCCTCCTGGCCCCGACGAGGAGCGAACAGCCAAGCCACACAGGGCCGGTGTTGCTGAACAGCCTGAACCGCGGAATCAAGGTCACCATTCCAAAGTTGGAACCCAACCCCAACGGGGAGGACATCCTGAGACGGGAACGACTGCGGCAATGTGTTGGGAGGCGCATTCTTCAACAGCTCCTTGACAGTGATCAGATCTTTGGCCGTGTCTTCAGGCCTCGCGCCCGGTCCGATGAAGCCCAACCCTCCAGCCTTGGAGATGGCGAGGGCCAGATCTGGTCCTGACATGACACGCATGGGCGCGCCGACGATAAAGGGCGACGTGACCCATGGGAACAGATGGGCCAGTCGGGCTCGACCTGTTGCCATTGCCGCTCGTGTTACACTCATGGTCGACTGCTATATATTAGATGCAGCTAATAGGCCCGTTTTATGGAGAAATACCTTGGTCTATCGTGGGATGTTGAATCGTCTTCTCGACTCTGTGGATGATCGACCGAGTATATGTACCCAAGAGCAGAAGTTTCTGCTTTATAATCCCATGGCCCCCTCTTATTGATTTGATCCTTCCCTTGATTAGCAACATGGTGTGAAAGTTACAGCCATCTGGCCGTCTCGGGGAAAGGCCGAGACCCTTCATGACGTGTGGCTCCTCTCTTGATCCCGCAATACCCGATATACCCGTTGCAGCCGTTCGACCATGTATCGCCACGACCTCGCCTATAATTTCTGTTCTGCAAGATCAAGCCATGTCTATCACCTAAGGAGAAAGGGATATAAAGAGGAAATGACTTGAATCTTGTTGTTGGGTCCAGTAAGAACGCTCATCGCGGGGCGTGGAAGTTGAAGCCCGCGAGAGCCACTAATACCACCAAGATTCTAGCACTACTCAGTCTGTTCGGTAGAGATCGGCAGCCTAGAAATAACATCATTGATTCTGTTGAAGCCTTTATAGGTTTAGCATTGTGTACTCTAAGCAAGCCTGGCATTCAAGTATGAGCCACGACTAGGAAGGTACGTCTCGTGGGTTGACCTCTCCTTGTCAAAGATTTTATCCTCAGACTCTTCCGTTGCCTGCTTACTTTGTCATTCGAGAATCTTTCACATTGAATCAAGGAACCTCAAGGTTAAGACTGACCAAATCGGCTCAAAGATACATCGCCAGCGAGAGAAAACCAGTGAGAAGGGTGCAGTTGGATAGTCATGGAGGCATGACAGAGACTGGATCACGATTTTTTTGACGGCATGACAAGTAAATGTCTTTTGAATTACAAAATATTTATTGTATAAGCACACCCCTTAAACTTTGAACAAAAAGTAACATGAATAGAACTGCTAGTTCGGGTGATATGACCACCATGCCTCAACTCTCATTGTAATGCCCTTGGTAAGATTATCGACTCTGAAATAAGCTAGGCGAAGAGAAGTCTCGCCGTGTAAGAGATCAAGAAAAGATATGAGTCGGCCGGGCGATTTCGAGGCGAATGTAGTCATCGATGAGATACAGGGGGTGCTGTCAAAATATTATGTGGTACACGAGACCTGGACGATGGTGAGTAAGTGGAGAATAGGGGAGAGCAGTGGAGAAGACGAACCTGTAAGCACTTGTAGAAACATTAGTCGTATCTACTTCTGAGGCTCCTTGTTGGAGTCTTGGTTGGACTCCTTGTTCTTCTCAGCCTCTCGGCGTCTCTTGTGGGCTCTCCAGGCGTTGATGCCCATATACCCGCTAGTCTGAAGGCGCGGCTTCTCAACTCGAGGAGGAGGCAGAGGCTGCGAAGGCGTGTTGGACATGGCGTTGGAGAAGCTACCAGTTCGAGGCCGGCCACCAGAAGGGATGCGGGAGCGAGGCTGGGCGCTTCCAGAGCTGTTCGCCTTGGTCTTGTCGCTGCCCTTGGTGGTGAAGCTGGCAATTCGGTTCTGGTACTGCGCAGATCGGAGGATGGCGGCACGCAGGAGAACGTCCTCGTACTGCTTCATGTTGGGGTTGGATCCTCCGTCCTCGCAGATCTTGTAGACGATTGTACGGATGTTGTCCCGCGCGGTCTGGCCGGGGAAGTTGACAAACGACAGAATATTCCTGGAGATTCTCCAGCGCATAAAGTCCCACGGGTCCATGGCCAGCTCGTTGCGCTCATGGAGAACGCGGAGGTCCGAGATCTTGCAGGCCAGGCGGTACATGATCTCCTTCTGGCAGAGGCCATCGTCGGGGAGGTGGTGCTTGGCCACGAGCTAGTTAGGGTGGTATCTGGTGTTGGGGCCAAAGATGTCGCGAATGCGGCGGTGCTTGCTGACATTGTCCTGGTGAAGCTTGTGAGCGGCGGCGACGGACTTGTTAGAAGGGTCCAGCTTGAGACGCGCGCCAGTCTCCTTCTTGAGACGCTCCTCTTCTTCTTCCTGGGCCAGGTACGCGTCCAGAGAGTTCTAGGTGCTTCTCCAGTAGGGGCTGTTCTCGGTCAGCTTGGCGACGGGAGTGTCTCTGAGGCAGTGGGGGCGGATGTAGGTGGCTCCGTCCTGGCTGAGGGTGTAGACCTCATCCCAAGGAGTTCAGAGCATTTCCAGAACACTCTCAGTCGAGGGGCCATCCTGGGCCAGGTGAGAGTCAGGTGGAGCTTGTCAAGTAGACATATTGGGCCTCGTCGAATGAAGAGACTCGGGGACGTCGGGTCTGCATGAGATGAGTGTCAGCACAGTTCGACTCAAGCAGGGGAGTTCATCTCACCGAAGCAGCAGGGACTAGATGATGGTGGCGACGATGGTCTATTTCTTTGTTAGCAGAGAGGGGACACTTCCAGCGCCTAGGTCGATCGTCAGCAGAAGGCATCTTCACTCGAGCAGGTCGGGGATGTTTACCAGTTGCTCATTAGAGCAGAACACAGCTCCGAGAGAAGGGAGAGATTCAGAGTGAGGAAGACGCCGGAGTCAGGCGACTCAAGGCTCGTAGCTCGTGCAATCTCGTAATGATATCGTGCAGAACGAACGAGGCAGATGTGAAACGTTTCTCGGATGGAGGCGGGATGAGGGAGACGAGTCGAGAGTATTTTTGAGAAAAGACGACAAGGCAAAAGAGAGAGAATACGACCTCTTTTGGCCAAGAATGAATGAATGGTTAGAGAAAGCGTCGTGATTCACCTTGCAAACGCCGATGCTCAGTGTTGAGAAGTTGAGGTGCAAGGAGGAGGTCACGCGCGCGACGCGGAGAGTTTTTAACTAGGAACGTGGTGCCTGCAACGTCACTGGCAAGTCAGTAATAAAAAGGACATGGTCACTTTGACATGAATTCACGTTTTATTTGCCTTTGCTAGCCTATTTTTGCCCTTCATATAAAAGATCACCCAAAGCCACTTGCCCTACGACCAAGTTTCGAGTGTCTGGGTGGTCCGCCGAGTCACATTTTCCTGTGCTACCACTGCGTTTGCTTCCAGATATTGTGCCACGTTGTTGGATATTTAGCAGTGAGCATTGTGCATCTTTCAGCCCTCTTTGAGCCCTAATCAAAACGCAAGCTCAAAGTCCCAGACCTGCAGCTTCCTGTCCGGAAAAGGCCCAGCCTGGCGCACAAAGACGCTCAAGATGCCCTTGTCGCGGAGGCGTGTGCTATCAAACAAGGGCTCGGTAGAAGTGTTGGGGATAGCGGCCAAAAACTTCCAATCTTTGAACCCTCCCGTTGCCGTGGATGCGTAGATTCGCGTCGTCAACGCCTTTGCATCTGGGAGAAGTGCGATAAGATGCTCGCCAGACTTGTCTCCTGCGAGCTTTCCACGGGGGTCGAAGAGATCGGGGCCGTTGAGGTCATTCACCTTGATGGCATTCTTTGTCCACTTGCCTAGGGTGCGTGTCAGCTATGCAGGCATACGAACTGCTTTGGAATTTTCTTACCGTTTGTATCCCTTAGATAATGCTGGTAGAGATGCTCTCCGCTAAGGTTATCCCGCATGAGAACATGAACCCTACCCTTGGCATCTACGAACTGGCCCTCTTGGTTCACCATGCGGCTATTCTGAGGAATCTTCCAGATCAGTGTGCTATCCAGGGACGTTGAAATGGGCTTTGGGAGCTTGGCGCCGTTGGTGTTGAACCAGGTTCGTCCATCATCATCCGAGTAGGCAAAGAACACATCGTGGTTGGTGTTTGCATCCGGTGTTTCACGGACGGTCCAAGACGTGTACAATTTTCCGTTGACGTAGTTGAGACCATTGATGTAGGCGTTGTTGTCGTCTCCTTCAATGTATTTTCCATAAGCCTGCCACTTTCCAGTCGAGGAGCTGTATCGGTGGATGTAGCTATCACCAGCTCCAGATCTTTTGAAAATCAGCGGGGCATCCCACCCAGAAAATGTGATACTCACTGTCCAATGCGGAATTCCATGAGCATATCACCGTTGCTCAGTGGCTCAAACCTGGGATAAGTCAAGGGCGTCCAAGGACCCGTGGATCCCGCAAGCTCGTGAACAACAGGCCCAAACAAGTCCGCAGTCCACTTTGACGGGACATCCTTTGCAACAGACGACTTGGACACGCGGTAGTTCAAGGGTACGTCCTACAAACGGGTCAGTGAATCATCCCCACCCTTTTGGCTTGTGCACTGGCATGGTGATCAAAGCTGAGATGAATTTTTCCGTCGCCAGAGATGCCCATGGAAATCATATTATGCCCGTCCATGGTTCTTTGGACGTAATCGGTAAGAGCCAGGTATTCCCAGTCGCCAACCGACGGGCTGACACGACGACGGCCAACCTTGACATAGTGGTTATTATATCCAGCCGGGGTCGTCTCGTAAAAGGTGACATATTGATGGTCGCCAAAGGTGATCAACACATCTTCCTGGTAGCTCACCCCGTTGAGTCGCTCAGGACCCTGGAGATCGGTGCCGATTGTCCAGGACTTGGTCGATTTCACCGTAAGTGCTGATGCCCCAACGAGCATGCAGCAAAGTGCCGCGATACCAGTCCTGAGATGCATTGTTTCTGGCTGCAGATGAGTGTTTCTAAAGACCTAGTCACTCTATTTATGTTCCTGGTCTTGAACTAGTTGCTCCGATGCCTATCCTTGTTCCCAATATGACAGGTGGTTAAGCATAACCCCAGCCTCTACCCTTTTAAGGAGGCCGCCTTGAAGATCGTTGCCGTTAAGTGGACAGCTATCGTGCAAACCACACCATCATGGTTCTATACCCCACAAATAAGCTTCCGTGATCTGCTCCCCGGACTTTGGGGGTTCACCTCTTCCCCGCCCCCAAGCCTATCGGCTTGATTCTCAACGAACATATATGCCGATGCATCTCTTCCTTTTAAACTCGAGCACGGATCAGGATCAACACTCTGTTCAACGTGTTCAAGTTCTGAAGCCCCCCTAATCGAGTAAAGACTCCGCGCCAAGGGGTCGCATAGCAAATGTCAATGCAACAACCACCGAATGTAACTATAAACGGCAAAGAGGCCCGCCATTTTTGCTAGGGCATTCGCAACCGAAACCAGGTATGGTGTGGATCTTGGTTAACCGGCCCATTCATAGCAAAGCTATGCAGACAGCCCGGGGTCATTGAAGGCGGCAGTCGACACAAAGGAGGACGAAAGACAGGGTGTCTTCGGTGTATTCCTCTCCCGAAGCTATGGATCAATGCATGGATAGTAGTCACCTGTCTATACGCAGTCTCATATGGCTAGCTGTATCGACTTAGCAGCCGACCGATCTACAGTTTATCTATATATTTATGCGAGAGGGATAACGTGAGTCTTTGCTGGCTGCTGGTGATTTCACCCCCCACAGACAAAGTATTGGAAGATGACAATGCCCATGACAACCAAACATAATATTTTATGTCATGGTTCTGTAGCTTTCGTGGCACATGATGTATTACGCTGTATCTTCATCTGGGTCGTAATCAAGCTGCCATCTAGCTACTCCTCTCCTCGTTGTTTGCTGTCTCTTTAAACTCGAGTGCAAACAGGTCGAGAAAATACAACCATGCACGCCTACTCCAGCTCACGGTGACTTTTCCTTGGTACCAGTCAAAGCCGTGCATTCCCTTGCGATGGCTTCTAAAAACATGCACCAGCCTCGGGCTTGGACCTCAGTAATCAGACAACAGGCAACACAAGCATCTCATGTGCTGGTAGGTAAACATAACCTCTTTATCATGAATCATAAAAACATGCTAAATGCATCCCAGACTCCAAATTTACATGTAACGATGCACCATCCGTGGCATGGCCGGTACCGCTTCTCCCATAGCGACAGGCGGGGGGTTGTTCGCGTCAAAAGGACTATTCTTCTGAAGCCGGTTCCCAACTCTTCTCCTCCTCTTCCGCACGCACGAGGCGATGAAGCAACCTAGAATGAGCGCGACAATGACGCCTCCGACAGAGGCAGCTACGGCAATCACCACGGTTCTGTTCTCGTCGAACCAGCTGCTTCCGCTTCCTCCGCTCCCGCCGCCGCGACCTCCAGAACCTCCTCCGTTATCGTCGCCGCAAGAGTCATCTCGCTCGTCTTCGGGACATCGGCTCGACGTTCCATCGCACGTCTCCTCGGGATCACAATCACCTGTGCTTGCTCTGCAGACTTGGCCACTTGACGCAACCTGGCATTCGTCTGTACAGCAGGCATCTGTCGCTGGGTCGCACGCAGCGCCTCTCTGAAGCTGGCATGTTGAGGGGTTGCAGCATGAGTTCTCTGGGCATCCTTCCTCGCCGCCGCAGTCGCACGCCTCTCCGGGCTCGACAATGCCGTTTCCACACTGACTCTCGTTGATATCGGGTGCGTCATCTTCATCCACCAGACAGCTCGTGTCTATCAAGTCATCTCCAATCGCCGTGCAGATGGTCCCAATAGTACAAGGTGAGAATTCACGCAGCTCCCGTCCACTCCGCGGGTTCATAATGTACTGACCACTAGCATCGCAAGTAGATCTGCTAAGGGGGCAGCAGTCCTCAACAGGAGAATCACCGCTACAGGTCTCGGACGTGCAGTCGTGAGAAGCTCCAAAGTTGTGCGCCAACTCGTGGGCGAAGACCTGCCACTCGGCAGCCGTACGAATGACGACGTTGGCAGATGATACAGAGCTTCCGCCTCGCCAGGAACTCCCTCCGCGACTGCAGATGTTGCCGATCCAGGCCATGCCAACTGTTGAGCCGCTCTCGCAGGCGCTCATCAGGGACCATGCGGCATTGTCGTCGCGGAATTGACTTCTCCACTCTGAAAACAGGCTGAGTCGTCTGGAGATGTCGGCATTTGACGAGCAGGGGAGGTTCCAGGCTGTTGAGCTGGGAGCTGTCGATGGACAGGAGGAGTCGCTGATGGTCAGGTTGCGGATAGCCAGGGAGATGTTGAAGGCGTCTTCGTATACTTGCGAGGCGATGTTGATTTGTGAAATGATGTTCTCCCGGGCATCTTCAAGCGAGTCAAACTCAGCCGTGTATGAGCAATCCGTCGCGACTCCTATCATAGCCACCCTTCTTGTCGACGGGCACCCGCTTGTCGATCCAATCACGTCCACTGGATCGATTTGGCCAATTCCGTTTTGTCGACGCACACGCTCGACGAATCTATAACGTGGCGTGTCTTTTTGAGGTTGATCATCCAGATCCAGAGAAAGCGAACGGCGGTCCAAACTCTGTGTGCCGCATAATGATGCGTTGGACAACGATCGCTGAAAGATGCCTCTGTCTTGCTCGACGGTATCCGACTCTCTCCAGACCACCATATGCGGAGAGTCCGTCTCAGGGAGTGTGCCGTCCAGTGAGAACTGCTTATTGCGGAGGTTCGAGCTGAGCGAGATGTGGTGGTAATCGCCGTCAAGGTTCAAGGCGCCTTCAAGCAGATATCGGCCGTTCCGAGCACGAACCATAATCCGGGCCCAGCCTACTTTCCTCCATGTTTGCTTCTCAGCATCCGAAACAAAGGCGTCTCCCTTGTACAGGAGCGGCGAGCCTCGTCCTATGAGCGTGTTTGACAAACCGCTGGCCCCATCGGGTCCAACATGTCGAACGTCTGTGAGACGCGAGATGACGTTGCGGCTTGGCTGCAGGTTTAGTTGGATCCTCTGTCGTTCTTTTGATATAGTGAACTCGACTTGGAAATTTGAAGAGGCGTCAAGGTTCTGTGGACTTGAGGAGAAGTGTAGGTCCTGGATGATGGAGGCGTGGCGAATTGGGCTTCTGGCTATTGACAAGGCTGAAGAAGGACCATGTTAGTTACACATGATCGACAGATGCGTCATGTAACCTTTTTGTGGTGGGACTTACCATGCACATGCAGCAGGGAGACAGAAATCGAAAGCAAGTAAAGCAAGAGACCTGGGAAATTCATCGTGTGTGTACGGGGGGGCTGCTGCTGTGTAGATGCCCTCGCCGTGATACTGGTTCCCACGGCGAACTTGGGATCCTGAATGTCTTAAATCTCCCAGAGATTCTTCATATCAAAGAAAAAAAAGGGTCCAGCCGTCTATCTCACGGGCGCACAAAGTATAAGTGCTTGGGCCAACTAACATCACCAAGTCTTGGCGTCCGAGAAAGAGACTTATACCAAGCATGCTAAGCCACCCTGGCCTCGTCATGGAGACGGGACCCGGCCGGCCGGCTTTGACGGGCGAGTCCATCTATGTAGCATCTCCGACGATTCGGTAGACTCCTTGATACGTGAGTGTGACTCGTTGTGTCTAAGATCTGAATCTGGATGAATGCAAAGATGTTTTGCACGGGCTTGTCTAAAGACAGCACTCGGTCATCTTCATCTTGGATCAATTTCGATCAGATAAACGCCCAGATCTGTACCAAAAAAATGGCAGACCCTCACACGACCATTCTTTCAAACCCTACTCGGACATGGTTGGCAGCCGGCAGATCGACGAAAAAGTGGTCACCCGGCGAAAAAGACAAAAAATCGTCGGACAGGGGGGGTAAAAGAAAATCCCACCGTTGGCGGAGGTGGGATGGGGTTGATCTGTAAGCATCTTGTTAAATCCGAGTGGGCTAAACCCGACCTCCTCCTACCAAGTCAAAAAGCTGACGTACGCTCTTCTCTTGGCATCCCGAGTGTCGGCGTCACTGGGAGGCGGCTTTGACCGTGGCTCTTCTTCCTGGGCTCATTCTTGGCTTAGGAATGGATGACTGATGCCAGCGGAAGCACGGGTACAATGTACTTTAATTGATAAGCTTAAATAAGCGCTTGCTTGCGTATTCCATACAGGGCCTTTTCCCCTCCCCCAAGAGCATGACGAGGCTCAAGACCGACGAAACCAATGTGAATTCCTTGGCTGATGCTTCCAGATCCCCGAGACTTGCCAGGGTTCTATGATGCATGTTCGGAATTACAGAATATTTCAACCCTAGCTCCGATTCTCATATCGGTGAGTGTACGTCACCATCGCTGAGCCTCTATCAAGGTGCCTCTATTTGAAATAATGACCATCTTTTCTCTTGGAAAACAGTCAAGGTAGCTTTTATATGCTAGCTTCTTCTTTTCAACAAAGTCTTACCTTGGTTCTGTCTCAACCACCTACACATTGAGAAGAGGGAGGACGAGTGCATATTATCTATTAATCCTTTTTCGGCGTAAATCTTAACTCCTGTGTCCAAGAGAATTCTCCTAGCCCATCTTACTACGTGTTAAACATCCACATGCTATGTTCCCGGTGATTTCACAATACGTCTCGTAGCAAGATCCGATAGGAAAGTAGCACTAATGGCCAAGTGACGACGAAAAACCTATATAGAATGATGTGATCCATCGGGGATCTGGTTGGTGGTCGGATGTCTCGGACACATATGTTCCAACAACCCTGAACTGCCTGATAACAAACATAGTCAATCACCCGTTGTTCTCGTTTAGCCGGGTGCCTATTAATCAACCAATCCACATACAGATTTACTTCACAAAGGCAATAGGGAACAAACAAGCTACACTTATTTACAATTTCACTTTAATACACATATGCTCTCTCATTCAAGGTAGTGTTTTGAAGCGATAGTTCTAGTGCCATAATATCTATAACCCATCATTCATTATTCCAAACACGTTAGATATACATCACTTCTTCTCAACTCCATTCTCCTTCTTCTCACCGTTGGTCTCTCCGTTAGCCTCAGGAGAGGCAACAATCTCCCGAGCCTGAGCCAGGTCCTGGCCCATGGCAGTCAGGTGCAGCACATCCGCAGTCATGATAATCATGCTCATCCTCTCCGCGGCCTTCTTAAGAGCCTCGGGGGATCCGAATGGAGGAGCACCAAAGGCAAAGCCGGAGTAGGGCTTGTCGTGCTTGTCCAGGACAGAGAAGAACTTCTCACGGGCATCCAGCCACTCTTGCTCGTCACCACCCATGCCCATGTTTCCGGGGAGGTTCATGCTCAGGCGGCAGTCGAGGGAGCCAAGCCACACAAGGTCGATGTCAGGGACCTCGGTAAGAATAGCGTCAAGGTTGTTAATACCTAAGATGGAATGTTAGAAGCTGATCTTGTTATAAATGCCAATCATCAACTTACCCTCAAGAGTTTCGATCTGAATCATGATGGCGGCCTGGTCGTTAAGACACTTGTGGAGGTCACGTGTTGAGTCGTAAGGAGTATCGGTGAGATAGGGGACCAGTCTGAATGGGGGAGCTGATCGAGTGCCGTTCTGCTTCGTACCGTACTTGGCAGATGAGACGACATGCTTTGCTTGTTCCACAGTCTCAACCTTGCAAAAAGTTAGCCCTGTACCTAATTGCTTTCATCTCAAACAGCTTACCTGAGGGATGACGATGCTCGCACCGGCATCCAGGGCGTATCCAATGGCCGCGTGGTCGTGGCCAGGAACTCTGACCCAGGGAATAGTGCGGCCCTGGCTCATAAAGATGGCCTCGTGGACCATGGTCGTCATAGTCTCCACATTACAGGATGTGTGCTCCCAGTCGATCCAGACACAGTCAAAGTTCATGGGGGCGAGGAGTCGGGTCAGGGGAACGGCACTCAGGCCAGCATAGTAACCCAGCAGAGGAGGAATCTTCTTCTTGTGAGCATCTCTAATAGCTTCACGGGCTCTGTGAGGCTGGAAGAGAGAAGGGGCGGCATAGGCTGCCATGCCTAGGGGAGCGTTTGAGGCCATTGTGAGGTGTTTGTGAGATTGTTGGATGTGGAACTGGACTGAGACAAGGAATGAGCTTGGGCGAGCCCTGTTATATAGATGCCAAGTTTCCTGCACACGTCTCTCTTCTGCATATAAATACCCAGAACGGACTTAACCAACAGACTGCCATCTTGGGTCCGATTCACTTGCATGTCCTGCCGCTGACATTGCAACTCTGGTCAAGCCGCCACAAAGGAACCCCGGTTATAGCGGAAGGGATGGCCAGACTCTCTAACGTTAGAAGTTCTAGTCCAGTCAGCAAACAGGCAGGTAGGAAGCTTGGTTGCCACCTCTCCGGTCAGCCCTAGGAGAAAAACAAATGGATCCCCGGATCTAAGGCTGAGCACGGCGGAGGTAATCTCTGCGAATCGACAGGGGCAGTCAGTCGAGATCGGCAAGGCGGGACCCATCGTTGGCAAGTTCGTGCGGGAATACGCTGCGCTGGGTTTCACCTTTACGACCCTAGCTGCATTGATCAAACCTCTGTTAATATCCCATTGCATCAACCAGCCTTGTTTGAGGAGCTCCAACAGTTCAACAGTTGATCAGCGGAGCTTACGCGATACTTGCCACGTTGGTTTCCGAGTGACATTCGACAGTGTGAGACTCCTTCTTCTAAGCAAAAGGGCCTCGCTCCAAGCGAGATCCTCGGGTGAGATGAGTAAACGAAACTAGCTTCAGCCACTGTGTTGTCAATTCATCAAGGGTTGCTTCTAAGTTAGTCGTCTGCGTCATGACTAAGTGACAAGGGCTTCAAAACAACTCAAATCCCGTCTTGGCTCTCACGTCAGCCAATGCCTTGTGGAGTTCTCAGTCAAATAAGACAGAAATTGGAATATATTCAAGGGTTATCAGCGAATTGACCCTTGCTCCGGGGAAGGATGACGGATTACGTAGATGGATTGCTCCGTCCGGATCCGTTAATCCCGTGGTGTTCGCACTTGGTGACGCCGAGTTCTGAAGGGCCAGACCTCTTCACCGCCGATAATATTAGGTCTCTCCGTGCTGCATGGTAGAAATGTCGGGGAACATGAATAGCAGGCTATGCCGCTTCTAGAATCAAGCTATAACTTGGTCTCTCTACCCGGTTTCGCTGTCATCGGCAGCACAATCCCATCTTGATACCCCGTCGCGACATGCTTCCCTTCTGGACTCCACATGCGACTCTCCATTGCGCCTCTACCTGCGCTGAAGCGTGACCAAGAGGCCTCTTGAATCCACCAACCATCACCTTCCATGACTGCCTCTTCAGCGTTGACGTGTACATAAAATGAATAGCTCAAGCTCGCCGCTATGCCCAAGTCGTGGCCATAGCCTAGGTGGTTGCCGAGCATGAAGAGGCTGTTCCGGTCTGCTTCGAATGCATGGGTTACGACATGCGCATTGACATCCTCCTTGGGGATGGGCTTGAGTAATCGGTAGTATATCAGCTCCCTCCTGTCAGGTATGGGCTTGTCGGCGTTGAAGGCTGTCATGTCGACCTTGTACATGTCTAGAATTGGGAATGCCCCATGGCCGGCATTTGGGAACTTGGCCTTTAGCCCATCAAGGTCAGCCTGTGGGCAAGGATCCCATTCGTCTGGCCTCCGTGACGATAGAATTTCTCTGTATCGTTCTTGAGGTGGAATGTCCTGGACATCATCGGGGCTGGGAACAGGTCGTTTGAAGGTGACGAGGCATGTCAAGCATGTGTTGTCAAGTGGTGCTTCAGCGTCGGATACGGAGAAAGGGCCGGAAGGGTTACTCGAGGGCTGAGTTGGTTGACGCGCGTTGACCAGACGAGTTGAGAATGATCGACTTGAATGAACTTCAGACACGTCGAGAATGAAGGGACGATCAGAGCGCCCTGGGTTGGTGAAGACTGCATGAATGGACTGAACATGGTGAGTGAGGTACGCGACCGTGAAATGAATCAACCCACATGAATCCCGCGCTTATTCCCATTCACACCATTCCCTTCTTCGTCATATTCCTGCTCAACAACACGCGCCGCCGCAAGAGATGACTGCGCGTAGACGACAGCACCGTAGGCTCCTCTCGTAATCTTAGGTGGAGCAAGTCCCAGCGAGTCCCAAGGGAGCTCCTTGCCCGGCTCCCAAGCCGGCTGGCGGCTCATGAATCGCTTGACGCATTTTTGCGACTCTGAAGATTCATGTGGAAGCTTGACCAACTCCAGGGCTTCCTGGAAGGATAATCGCGTCCATTCTCTGGATGCCGCCATCGGGCTGAGATGCCGATTGAGGGGTGCCGAGGCCAAGACTTGAGGAGTCACAACGGGGACGACGAAGCCCAGGCCCCTGTGAAGCGTTAGAAGATGAATTTATCAACTCGTCTTGCCTAGTATCTATACCAAGTGAAGCGAAATACCCAGCCGACAGCCGTAATCTAGGACGAGAGGAGGTCGTTGTTGTTCAAGGCCGGTTTGTCGCCGATTGGCGTTACCGAGGTCCTTTCCGTTTTGGGAAGATAAGTGACACAAGACATCGTGTTCAAAAATTACCGGTCAAGAGAGATCGTCGGTGAAAAGACAAACGGGTTCTCAATCATGAAGTCGTTCAAGAGAAAACAAAATGTCACTTTTCTTCGGGGTTGGTGCAAATAGCCGTGAGCTTGGTCGAGCATGCAGACTCGCAAAGCCACTGCACCTTAAATGGGCCTTGCTAAAGCGGCAACATTCGGTTCAAGTTGGGCCTCGGAACAAGCATGAGATAGAGCTGTATTGCTTTGCTTTATGGAGAGGAAATTACATTGCTACCCTGAATCACAAGCACTGGGATTCGTTTGGTGGCTGGGATTGGCAACACACCGGCAGATAACAAAGATAAGAGACGGGTGAATGGCCAATCCGACGAATGTTGACCTGATCAAGTATTCATTATAAAGAAGCTGCAGTATCTCCTTGATGCTGCTGTTGGGAGGAATGAGCTTTGAGCATGATTTCAGCCTCCAGCGATGATGCCATTCTTGAGTCTCGATGCCTTCACATGCAATATTGTCATCCTTCATCACCCAAGCCTGCGCATCGTCACAAAATACCAAAGATTCATCATGACCACGAAGTGAAAAAGCCAATTATCCAATCGGCTGTTTTCAAATTGCCTTTTGACGCGACGGACGTGGTTGCTCTGCCCTGCTAATGGTAACTACCTCACCAGGCACAGAGCAGGACTAGAAGCTCCGGCCGAGTCATGACGTCGTCACTTTTACCTTCCCTCTGGCGCCTCTCACAGGCCAGACCATAAGAATGAACCTCACCCTCGCCAACATCGCAACGCATCCCAAACCATCGCGGCACAGTCAATCTCTTCTGAGCCACTGGATATTTGAGCCATCAAGATGCTGTCGTGTTTTGGCTGTGGGAGCGATAGCGATGAGGCAGAGCGTGAGCCCCTGCTGCCGCGTTACAATGACGACACCACACTGCAGACGCGTCTGCACGAGAAGCTCCATACGTACCAGATGCTACGAGCCCTCACCAAAGGATATATGCCCAGCAATGAACAAGTCATAATTCACCTGCGAACGCTTCTGTCAGCCCAGATTCTCAACCCAGAAAGACAAGACCTGAGTCCTTCCGGGCGAGCACTGGTCAGGACCATCAAGCTATGGATCACCCAATTCATTGAAGTCTTGCAACACAAAAACGCCAGCGATCAAATACAGGATTTTATTTGGTATCTCACCAAGGCGCGTCTTGACGTCGATGTCGCACACATCGAGCATAGAGCCGCCAGGGCCAAGGTCCGAGCTGATGCCGTTGCCGCCTACAAAAGTCTGCAGACCGTCGGATCCTTGCTGCTCACCAATACTGACTTTCGCATTTTCTTATCTGACCTGGGCACCGTTGGAAGAGAGGTCCTTCGAGACACCGCCTTTACTCTGTCTGACGTTTCCAAGCAGGCGGGAGAGGCCATCAAGCCGACAAAGGAGGATGAGGATGCCCTGAAGCAGGCAAACGGAAATGGCAAATCACGCGCCGCCCCGTCCAATCAGGACCTGAAAGAAGAGATTGCTGATATCTCTGAGACGGTCAGGGACAGTGCTGTTGTGGTGGCCGACGAGGCAGGGCAGAGCGTCAAGGAACACGCAAAGGGCGACGAGGGTGATGCCCTCGTTCACCGACTCAAGCAGACCGTCCTCAACCTCCGGAAGCGCACAGACTACAAGGAGTCTGTGTCGACTCTGTCACTTCTCATTAGACGTTACCTACTTGCTTATTCGCACGCCGCCGTCGAGACGGCCCAAGCATTGGAGGAGGACACTCAGCCCAACCCAGAGGCCGACAAGGCATTGCACAACTTTTGGCTGCTCATCACCTCGCTCGGTGACCACGAGCGTTGGGAAGATGTCAGGCGGTCATTCGATGCCGTCATGGAAGATGGCCGAACGGATCCCAACTTTGACGAGCTCGTGCGACAGATTGGAAACCTGGTGCAGGACATGCTGAGCGATCCCGACTTCTTTGACAATGCTGAGGAACGGTTCAAACGCTTGCGGAAGCAGTCCAACGAACTGACGGCCAAGTCATCCATCAGGGATGATCTGGATAGCCTCCTCGAGAATCTGCATGCTGCTTTCCAGTCAGTCTTGGAGGATACGGACATCAAGAAGCTCATCCACACAACCGAGAGGCTCGCCCAGCTGCTCTCCCCTGCGGGCCAGTACGCTAATAGCGATTTGGTCACCGACTCGGTCAACATCTTTGTACCTCTGCTCATCCAAGCCATCCAGTACATTCCGATTCCGCGCGTCGAAGTGGCCGCGCCAGCCATTGACCTCCTGCTCGAGAATCTCATCTTGGAGCCGGGGCGTACCGTCAATGCGAGCTCATTCTTGCCCTTCAAGCTCAACGTCTCAACCTACAATGACTTTGAGGTACGCAAAGGCCGGCAAGGAACGGCATCTACCATGACCTCTACGATGAAGGTGACGGTGTCTGGTTTATCTATCGCGGCGGATGATTTCGGCTACTGGTTCCGTCTACACTCTGGTCTCTTCCGGATGGTGGATGAAGGCATTGCAGGGTTCCATCTCGACAAGCGCGGTCTGGATATCACTCTGGATATCGAGATTGGCAAGGACCGTCTGGAACAGATCGTGACCTTGCGTAACGTCGATGTCCGCATCCACCACCTCAGCTACACACTCAGCAAGTCCAAGTTTGCGTGCCTTGCCTGGATCCTGAAGCCAATCATCCGGCCCATCGTGCGCAAGGCTCTCGAGGTCAAGATTGCTGCGGGCATCGCCGAGGGGCTTCACTTCCTCAACCGCGAGATGCTCTACGCGCGAGAGCGGCTGCGAGCGACACGGATCGCAGATCCTAAAGATTTGCTAACCTTCATTCGGGCCGTCGCGGCACGCCTCGTCCCTGCCCCCGATCCCGACATTGAGGCCCGTGTCGGGGTCAAGCCTGGGCAGGGCGTATTCCGGGGGCGCTATGCACCGGGGAGCTTGGTCCGGCTGTGGGAGATGGAAGGCAGGGAAGCGGAACAGAGGCTGTTTGAGTACGAGCAAGGAGGATGGAAGAATGAGATTTTTGACGTCAGGACGAGGCGAGCGTGAGCATCGATAGGGGGACGTACGCACGCACGTCCCATGGCTTTGCTTTGCTGTATAATGCAGACACGCTCTATGGCTGGAGGCGGCAGGGATGGGCGGCGTTGCTGGAGTTTTGTCTTGGTAATAGGACGACGGGCAAAGTGCGGTCGGTGGTTCTGTTGGGATGGAATTACGGTACGGTACTGCACATTGTCAACACAACACCACACGAGAGTCGATCGTGACAACCTGGAGCTGGTGTGAGTGTGATAAGTGTTTGTCTGGGACATGAGAGAGGGAGCCAAGAAGCGGGCTGAAAGTCTCTGGACCCCATGTCAGCCGCGTGCCAGGCCAGGCCAGGCCGCCCGGTGAAGTGGGTTTTCCACGATGGGTATCTCGAAGCGCCCAACGCCTGAAGTCGTGATGACCAACGGCAGCATTCTCTATCGTCAACGGCGCAGGTCTCGTCTCCGCTCACCGAAGGGGAGGATTGAAAAAGTAATCTGTGTCATAAAACGCGGCTTGGGGGTCTCGGTGGAGAACTGGGGGAAGCAGAAATAGGAGGCCAAGACATGGCATGGCTGTCTGTATGTTTTGTCTGTGCCCTCACCTGAACGCTCAATTCAAAGTAGTATTTTGATCTGGCGGCTTTTTGAAAGCGGTAATCGAGTACGTGGACAGATGCCACATGCAGACAGACGTGAATAGTACGTAGTATGGATACATAAGTCCTTGACGACGACAACGTAGACAAGGATGACATCTCCTGTTCTTCTGGCCCGGGCCCCCTCCCCTCTGGTGGCGTTGCCAAGATTGTTGCCGATGCCGTCCCCAGAGTCGTCGTGGTCGTCTCGTCGGCCGGGCCCCTTCCCCGCCCACCACGCAAAAGCCCAACGCTGACGAGGCGGAAAAAGCAATTCGCTGTCGTACCATGGGGGTGGTGGTTTCCGCTAAATCAATTGCCTGCTGTGCTGTGCAGCGCAAGCTTATGCTACTGCGAGCCATCCCACGGCGATCCGGACGGTGGCTGGCGAAGAAGGGGGGGGGGAAGAGAAGGTCCCTCGGTACCCATCCGCAAGGGGACTGTTCACGAGATTGGGCGAGAGGGATATATCTGCATGGCTAGTATTGACTAGTTATACAGGAGTAATAAATATGTAGTCGGTGCGTAGGTACAGTAGTTGAACTGGGTTCTGAACCTTGTAGAGAAGGCAATAGCTGCGTCTATGATCTGAGCGGCCCGCACTGCGCTTCAACTGCTACATGGCCCCCCTTTCATGACCTGGGGGCCTTTGTTCTTGTTACGGTCCTCGGATTACCCCCCTCGGATCCCTTGTCCTGGGTCTTCCCCCCCTTTGTGCCCGACCATCCGCGCCGCCGGCCAACAAGAGCAGGGCATTGCTCATGGACATCCCTGCATCCCTGAACGCTTGATTCAACCGCCTGACCAGCGGCCGACCAATGAGACGCCGTCCGATCACTGCTCCCCGGAATGGCTTACCCCGGACGTGATGCCTGCAGGACCACCGCAGCAAGCAGAGACCACGGTCCCCATTCCTTAGTTTTTTCTCTTCTCTTCATCTGGTTGGCTTCCTATTAGGAGTTGCTGATTCTACCCCATTGCCTGAATGCTCGTTCGCTTTCCCTCGGAGGGCGTGGTCTAGCTAGTGTGTCCTGTGTCCTTGGATCATGGACAAGTGGCTTACCCATCCCTACACACATCCAATCCCATCCAATCCATCCCCTTCTCCCCGCGCCGTCGTCGATGATCGCCTCGAGACAGGCAGGCAATAGCCTACACGCCGTCCTACAGGTCCGGAACGTCGCGATCCCCTCCTCCTCACCACACCCCCTTGTCTCTCCAGCTTTCATGGAAAGGACAAAGCCCAGTGCCGCCACCCCAGACCTGCCTCGTCCTGAAAAAGCAATCCGACCCCAATCTCTACGGTACACGGCCCATGGTCCACTTCGTGCCGGCCCCGGATTTCCCGTCGAGTTGGTTCGGCGTGATCCTTGGGCCACACACCACTTGATCTCGGGGTCGTCGCTCGACTTTGTACCCCCCCCTTCTTCAATCTTCAATTTCCCCGTCCTTGCTGCCGTATTCGTCCCATATCTTTCTTCTTCTGTCAAAAAGGGTTCGACATTTATCCTATCTATTCGCCTCATATAGGACACGACGCTTGCGCAGGACCAAAAAAAGACTCAATCTTCTCCTCACTCATCACCAGAGCCTCGGCGGACCTTTCTGGCCCCACTTCCACCTTTTTCCAAGAATCACGCCAGCTGATTCCAACGTCAAATCTGTTCTGTTGTCCTCTCTCTCCTCCGACGAGCCGTTGGTTTGCTGCTGCTGGGAGCGGGATTGGGAAACACGTTGCGAGATTTCAGTGCCGGATCTTGGCTGCGAGGTCTGGGGCGGCGCTGCAGAAAGTGGTTGCATTTACCAAAGGGTCGACGATTTACGAGCCCGGAGTTTGTAATCATCGCCAGATCGCCTGACAAGCGATTCCCCTAGGTCGACAATCCGAGCCCAACGCGACCTCATTGGACCTGGATGGGGTAGTCTTTTACTCTTGCTGGACCAACTCTTGCAGTCGCAGTGGATCTGAACTTCTGTTCTGGTGAAGCGGATGGCTTGGACGAGGAGGCACCTTTGACACCGCGCGCGGAGCCCCTCCATCCCCCCAAGCGAAGCGGAAGCTGTCGTGATGGAGGTAGAGGCAAACGGCCAGAGCTCTCTCAACCTGCTCGAGACGTGGCGCCACCACCACTCGACGGGCGGCTGCCACGATGACCTCGCCGTCTCTCCGCTAGACCTTGCCTCCAACGACATAGCCCAGGTGCCCCGGTGTCCGGATCCCGAACCTCTGTTTGAGGTCCTCCTGGGAGACGGGCCATACGCTGCGGCCAGGCAAGGAGCTAGTCTGAGAGGTCCTCACCCCAAGGCGACGGTATCACAGGCATGGACACCACGGTCACGAATCAACGTGCCTTCGACATTCTCCTTCACAGTCCTCGATGCGAGGACAAAATCCAAACCCCTTGACATACGGATTCAACCGAAACCCATGGCCCGGCGTGGCACCAAGCGGCGTCGGGTCATGTCTGATGTCGATGGTTTCAATACGGCCGGCCTGAGCGTCAAGAAGCGTCGGCTCCGTGCCGAGCTCATCACCAGCCGGCTCTCACAACCATACTCACAACCCGCGACACATATTCTGAACCGCGAGGGCCAGGACTCGGGCGACAAGCGGTTCCTCAAGATGGCGACGACAATAGATGTAGCCAGAAGAGCTGCCCACCTTCATGCGACGTCCTTCTTACGCTTCTCAACCATGAACCGGTTACGGAGGAGGTTAAGCCTGGGGCAACCGACAACGAATGCGCGGAGATACGAGCAAGAGATTGCGGCTATTGCATCCAAGGCCTCCGGCAAAGGGGCATGGCGGCCTCAAAGTCTGCTAGACTCATCAGCTGGCAGGTCCATAAGGGTCTACCCAGTAGGCAACGGAGTCGTCGCACCTCCAGGCGCAGTGTTACCGACAAGACCTCAAGGCGCCTTCATGGTCCCCAAGCCTGCCCTCCCACATGCCAAGCCTGTACCCTGCCGGTTGTCCAAGCTGGCTGGCCGCCCTCTCTCACCTGCGGAGGTCGCCGCCACCAAGAAGCGCACATCGCCGAGGATCCACCCCCTTCGATCCCCGGAACTGCGACCGACAGGTCCTATGCCTCCGCTGGATGACTTGGAGGAGGATAGCTTTGCATACATGCATCCGGCAGACGATGACTGGGACGACGCGGGCGATGACCAAGAGAGCGTGTACTCTGACTTTAGCGTCTTGTTTGGGCAGAGCGGCGACGGCGTCGCAGACGGCGAGGATGACCGGTCATATGAAGAGTATCTAGATGAGCTGGACGGCATCTGTTGGATGTCGAGGTAGCATGCAGGCTGCAAAGCGGCGTCTCGGGGCATTTTCGTGGGAGTCAAACAGGGCGGGATCCAAGGATTATTTTTTTGTGTATGTAAAAAGTTTCGCGTCTGGCATTGGGCGGCAGGTTGTGTGTCTTTTTTTTGCAAACGGGATTTTATAGGCATCAGGGAGCCCCATCCAGCTTAAACGATCGGATGGACTGGAAACTCAACTATTCTTCGGCTTCATTTTTTTTTTTTTTTTGCCGAGACGCTGGTTCTGCTTTTTCTTTCGATGAGCAACAAAAACCGTTTTTCTTTTTTCTTTTGAACAACAAAGGTTTAGATATATGAGCTCAGAGCCGTTGGCGCAGCACACGAGGCAGATGGTTCTCGGCAGCTTGTTTTTGGTTCGGTCTTACTGCTTTACGCCAAGTTTGGACGCTCTGTCCTTGGCGATGTCGCACATGGCCTGTACGTATATGATGAGCAATCGACAATGAAACGTCCTTCTATCGGATTTCTCGTACCTGTAACGCAGCGTCAACTTCCTTGGCAAAGTCCCCTCTCGCAATCCTGGCCCGCATGTCCTCCATGATCTCGGGCCTCCCTCGACCATTCACAAAGACGACATACCGCAGGCCAGGGAACTTTTCTTCATACTCCTTGTTGAGCTTTGCCAATTCCTTGCCTTCGCCCTGAAGATTGGCCTGCTCTGCTGCTGATTGTGCTGAATCCACCTTCTTAGCCCCTAGCCGTGGATGTGATCCCAGAATTGAGAGGAGAGCTGGATCAGGGTTGCTTAATGAGTTGGATGCAGCGAGTGAAAAGAGCTTGGATTTGCAGACGTCGATGAGTTCTGAGTATGAGGAATACTCGGCATTCTTCAAAATAGGGATGAGATTCGAGTGGATGGCTGGGCTCGTTTCGAACAGGAGGTCCAGGACCTTGACTTGTTCCGTCTCGTCTGCTTCACGTACGTCTTGGGGCCGCGGGAGGGACATGGTGTATAGACAGAAGATCGAATTATATCGTTGATAGACTGAACAATCCAGGTTTAACCCCAGAACAGGGCAATAGGACCAATTTATATGCACATCAAGGGCGATCCAACAAGGTAGTCCAACCCCGGAGATATGCGAGACTCCTTGAAGCGGTGACGGCCGCAGAGATAAGCCCCCGATAAGACACCACCGATAAGACACCACCGATAAGACACCACCGATGAGGTCAGGCCTCTCTTATCGCATCACGTGACATCAAAGCTTCCGTTTCGGGTGGTCAGTGCATCGGCAAAATCTCGACTAGGTGACCGTCCGTCGCAACCAGAGCTTGGAGTCGACGAGCTGCGCTTTACCCGACGACAAGCAATTGAAGGCTCAACGAGCTTAAAGTAGCAGTCGCCATGCTTTGTGGAAGTAAGCTTGGTCTTTTTTTCTGTGCCTTGAGAGCGGTGCGCTGACATGGACAACAGTTTCAGGAGAAGCTCCTCAGGAGCCCGTCGTGTCCAAGAAATCCGGTGCGTACATCAACATCCAAGTTCGCGAGTTCGCGCAAGACAACTGCTGACCTGTTGAAGGTGTTGTTTACGAGAAGCGTCTTATCGAGCAGTACATCAACGAGCACGGCACCGAGCCCGACTCTGGCGAAGCGCTCACCGCGGAAGATCTGCTGCCCATCCACTCGTCGCGTATCGTCCGACCGCGTCCTCCTACCCTCACCTCTATCCCCGCCCTCCTCGCAACCTTCCAGAACGAATGGGACGCGCTCGCGCTAGAGACATATAACCTCAAGGAGCAGCTGGCGCGCACCCGGGAGGAGCTTGCAACAGCTCTGTACCAGCACGATGCCGCTGTTCGTGTTATTGCCCGACTGTCGAGGGAGCGAGACGAGGCCAGGGATGCGCTCAGCAAGGTGACCGTGACGGGCGCCGCTGCCGACGGTGATCAGATGGTGGTGGACAGTGTGGAGAAGCTGCCAGAAGAGCTTGTTGCCAAGGTGGACGAGACTCATCAGACGTATGTGGTTGCCTGGGTTGCATTCAAAGTATTAGAGCTAACATGGCGTGCAGACTATCCAAGGGCCGCAAGAAGCGCCCTGTCCCCGAGGGTTGGGCTACCGCAGACGACATCTCCGCCTTTGAAAACGCGACCACACATTCTCTTCCAGTTCCCGAAGCCACTGCGCTCAGTGTGGGAGGTGCTAGCGCCGCTATTGGAGGTCTGAAGGGCCAGGCCGTCGTCTACGCCACAAACGAGGACAAGGTCGAGGTTTCGATTGCTGTAGAGGAGCCCGTGACGGACACAGTATGGGCCGAGGACAAGATTGCCTTTGCCACTGGTCAGGGAAGCGTCAAGGTGTTCCAGGAGGGTAACCAGGTGGCATCGCTGAGCGAGCATGCTGGTGCTGCGACAGCACTGAGCCTGCACCCCGGTGGTACTATCTTGGCGTCAGTCGGCACGGACAAGAGCATTGTGTTTTATGATTTGGCTTCACAGAAGCGTGTCAGCCGCGCTTACACCGATGCTGGTGAGTTTCTACTCCTCGTATTTTACTTTTTATGTTCTAACCGACTCCCAGCTCTTACTTCGTGCGCGTTCCATCCCGATGGCCACTTGTTCGCCGCCGGCACAACTTCTGGCGACATCAAGCTCTTCATGACCAACACTCTGGAGCAAGCCGCAGTCTTCAGCCTGGGTGCCCCTATCCAGGCCCTCGCCTTCTCCGAGAACGGTTACTGGTTCGCGGCCACAGCCAAGGGCCAGACCATGGTGACCATCTTCGATCTACGAAAGGAGGGAGACGCTGCGGTGGCCAAGGTCCTCGAGACTGGCGGGCCAGTCCAGTCCCTGGCCTGGGACTACAGCGGCCAGTTCCTCGCCACGGGTGGCTCTTCTGGAGTAACGGTTCACCAGTACACCAAGTCGAGCAAGAAGTGGAGCGAGCCCCTGAGGAATTCTACGGCTGCCGTTGCCATCCGATGGGGAGAGTCTGCGAAGCAGCTGGTGACAGTCAATGGCGAGGGAGTGGTCAGCATACTTGGAGCGAAGGAATAGAGTGAGCTTTCAGGGGATTAAATGACAAAGATGTGGACTGAGAAGAGGCGGCTGGGTGATTCCCTGGTAATTCCTGTACAATAGGCCTCCAACAATGGGTCAAGAGACAGAGGATGGTGTTTGAAAATTGACAATTCAAGGGTCTGGTTCGGTTTGGTTTGCTTCTGAACAATATTTTGTTGCTGTTAGTGCTGCATCTTGAGCCTCAAACGCCATCCGTGGACGCCCGGCCATCATAGATCAAATCCGACGCCAAGGCGGCCTTCCACATGGGCTTTGGTTAGGTACAGTAGGCGCCCACCCCCTGCAACGCAGACGCAGCCCTAGAGGGCCGGCCTGTTTGCCGCCTAATCGCCCCCTGGCACCCGACAGAGCGACTTGTTTTTAGTGGCCCATGTAGCGGGGTAGAGGCTTCCAACAGGGTCCCATGGCACCTATCGCCACATGGATGGTAGCAGCCTTGGCCTTGGTCAAACGAATCGAGGCGATCGGATTCAAGCGTCCTTTACTTTTAACCCTTTTAACATCCAACTTGATATCTCTCCACGCCTTTAATTAAAATCCAGCCTCGTTCCCACGGGTATTACCTCTCCTCCTCTCTCTCTCTCTCGATATCTACGCCATTTCCATCGTTCGATCCGAATCCCCGGACCCCGTATCCCTAATCCGCTGCAGCCCGTCGCCTCGATAACCTCATCTCGAGCGTATCGCCACGCGGCTCCTCTGCCTCGCCAGGCACGGCTCATTCACGCTGCAAGCCTGCTACGCGCCTCTGCTCTGCCTGGCTTGCTTCTGCTTCGGTGAATACGGCACCCCGATTCTTCACCATTGACAAACGCCGCCGCGACGGCCTGAATTGCCCTCGAATACAACCACCTTCTGCCATCTGCCCAGCATGGCTGCACACAGGGACAGCATCCTCGAGCTCTTCGGTGAAGATGAACTCATTGAGGTCCACGTCAACTCGAGCCGAAACCCCAACTCGTTTGCCAATCTCTTCCTCCCAAACCCAAGAAACGCCTCATCGTCGGCTCAGCCTCGTCCTGTACACAACCATCAATCGCGCCGAAGCGAACGACGCCCACAACCGCAAGGGCAGCAGCCACAGCAGCCCGCACCAGTCATCGACCTCACCGAAGAGCCTGACTCACCCATCCAAACAAGAGGGTCGTTGCCCCAGAGCCGAAGCGGGAGGCACCCCAGGAGGACAAACTCGCAGCGGATATCACCCCCGCAGCTTTCGAGGAGCGACGGGACCTTTTTCGGGGGCACCGCGAGCATTATCGATCTCACCGTGGATTCTCCTGAGGACGAGCGACCTTCGAACCCCCTCGGCGGGAGGAATATGCGACCGCGTCCACGACCCGACGAGCTGATCGAGTTGGAGTTGATAAGTTCTATGCCGCGTGAGCAGTCGGGAAGACGCCCACCCGCCAGTTTCGCCATCGGCTTGACTAGGACGATCGCTGGACTTCTAAGCCGTGATATTATGTTCCCCCCGCCCCAGCTAGACGTCTCACGAAACGCCTTTGCCCCACGAGAACCCAGCCCGAAGCCTGCCACGGAGCCCAACCCCCCCGCGCG
>SSHR01001197.1:0-34524 GCA_006518225.1 Fusarium neocosmosporiellum | reverse complement strand
TTGAAGATGGCTGCCGCAGGCTATATTGATATCATATGTAGTTTTATTGGTATTATGAAAAGCCTCACTTATTGACATACTAGTCGTCACGGAGGATTTCGAAGATACAGAGGTATTCGAGGTCGGACAACTATACCGGCTCGAATACCGGTAGCCCTCCTCGCCGGGTCAAAAAGTCGGCATTTCCCTTACAAAAGAGGGCTCTCATTACGGCTAGGTTAGAGAGAGAAGTAGGAAGCCTGTTTATGATGTCCTGCAGCTAGGGAAAGTAGTCTTTTGTAAGCTAGACCGCCGGGGTAAGAGGTGGAGGAAGATGGATTGGCGACTTGGGTTTAAACGCGAATGGCAAGAGGGGGAAGCATTCTTTTGGTAAGCCGATGAAGTCAAGGATACTTCTGAAGCTGGTAATCATGCTAGCATACATAAATAACGTCCTCGATGCGTGGTTCTTGAGATTTCTGCGAGTCATCATCTCGGAGGCGTCGAACTAACTCTGCCTTTTTCCCTGAGACTCTGAGGCCCCTCTCTCGCAGCCGCTCTTTCAACTTCGTGATAGCCTCTTCGTAATAACGAGTCCAGAGCATTAATTCCTCGTCATCGGCTGTAATTAACTTATCTTCCTCTAAAAGCAGGTCGACTAGGTCTTTAGGTTTGATAATAACTTCCTCCGTAGTCTCTTACCTAGCGAAGTTAATCTTATCCGACCTAATATCCTTAATCCGGATGAGGTTATCCTTAGTGCCATCAGGTCTTATACTAATGCCATAATTTAGGAACGCATTTATGACTATTTCCGGGCATGATTGGAGTCGTTGGATAGCGGCGGCGACGACGTGTATAACCATGATCCTCTTCTCACTCACAGTCCACTTGAAATCAGGCCCTTCTTCTCTCTCTTTCCGTTCCACATAATCATCAGTTGCCTCCTATAACTACTGTTTAAATGGCCGGTTAATGGCGGTATCAAGAGGCTGCATAAGACTCGTATAACCCCCTGGGATGATCGCCACCGACACATTCAAATCCCGTAAGCTATCATTGATCGCCTCGGTCTTATAGAACGTTGCTGAGTCTATTACTAAGAGCATCTCTCCCTCTTCCTCCGATGCTAATTTAGAAAGCTTATCGTTAATCCAGCGCTTGAAAAGCTCTTCGTTGTTATATACGCTTTCATTGAACTCTATGTTAACGTCCGGATAGTAGAGATACTTCTCTTTTTCGTAGATTTAACCACCATCATCAGTCGGTTTTCCATGAAATATAATAGTTAGCAGAAGGCGAAGAGTGCCATCTGCAAAGATATATAAAATTAAAGTCGCCTGCCTCTTATTCTAGCCCGAACGGTCGCTATGTGCAATAACTGTTTTACTCCCCGCTGTCTCCCACGTAGATCTATTAAGGAACTCAAAAGGAATTGGCGTTTCGTCAATATTGAGTATTCGACCCTTCCTAAACCGCCGCTTTGGGGAGTTCAGGATCATCGTAATATGTCGAGACCGGTCTCTATCTGTAGAGATTCGCCTGATGAATCGCAAGAACCTATTGTTAATCTCAATATAGTCTTCTGGCCGCTTTGTGGCTTATTTTGTGACTCGGCGCTTTATAATATTATGACGCCGCAAGAAGCCCTACCACTAACCATTTGAGAAGCTAAAAAGGTAGGGAAAATCAGGCTTTAATTGTTTAAAGATATGGCGGGCCCTGACTCGGAACCATAAAGTCATAATAACTTTCCGGTGGGATCTCGCCTCTTTGAACATATCATAGAGGATTTTTTTAAGGTCTGGCCATAGAGGAGTATACTGACGGTTCTGACGATGCGGAAGAATAATATCTCGGCGCCTCCACCAGCCGGCAATCGTGGTCAAAGGGATCTTGAAGAACTCGGCGGCGTCGGCGAGGACTGGCTTCTTGAACCTTCCATCGTCAAGCTCAATGCGGTGGTGGGTCATCCAGATGATAACCTCCTCCTTCTTCCGCTTTGGATATGACCTCTCGATACGCTTGATGGGCTGCCGGGGCGTGTATTGGCGCTGGGCGTACGGCTTGGGAGCAGGCCCTCTTCTTCTGGCAGGCGTACGCACATTGGAATCAACTTCTTGGAGACCAGGCATAATGAGTAGATAGAGGTTGGCGATAGCTTCAAAATGAGCTACTTTACAGGGTAATTGGATGCTTGGTTGATGAGAAAAGTGAAATGCCTCATCACATGGACTGCCTGACTGTCTGATATCCCCCCGCCCGGATGACCGGATAACCCAAATTGTATGAGGAAGTGATCTTCATCATAGTGGGCCGCCAAGGCCTTAGTCTGCATTAGCTTTTTACGAATTTGTTGAGTAGATACGGTATTTGAGGCCAGCTGGTGTTTCAGAGGCAGGCCTTGTCAGATCAAGGTCAGTTGTTGGCGAGTTGTGAGATACGAGTAACGGAATCAAGTAAAGCAACGATATCAGTTGTTTCCAGCAACTATCTACTTTTTTCTCCCACTTCCCTTAGTATTGTCAATCGAGAAGTGGGTTAGCCAGAATAGAGAAACAAGACGAGTTAAACCAGCCTTCATGGCTAGACGACCAACTTTTCCTTATACCTCTCCTACCGAGGTATTGAAACTTACCAAACCTATAACCACAGGTTTGTGCCACCGTTTTCGGCGTTTCGGGCGTCCTCCGAGTCCATGGAGGGCGACATAGGGGAGTCGTTGGCTTCGACGTACTGGTTGACAGAGTATTCTCCCAAGCATACTCTGCTGGGGAATCGGCAGTAGCCTTTGCCACCCCGGTGACGACAATCAGCCTTTTGGCAGACGTGCCCGTATACGCAGTTAGCCTTTCGGCACCCGCCTCGTCTAGAGCACGGGACTGAGCGTGCAAGGCACTCGAGGGCCGGCTTGAGCTCCTCGGCGATTGGGTTGTGGTCGTACTCGCAGGCGTCATTGTCACAGGCATCAAACAGCTGCTTATTGTTGCAGAACCTCTTCTCGGCAGATAACGCCTTGAGTCGTTTGATAGAGTCGGCGGAAGGGGTGGGTAGGAAGGCGTCGAGACGTTCATCGACATGGTTGATAGCGACAAAGCCTTCTGGGATATCTTCCTTCCTGGGCAGTGATTCGATATTGACCTTCGAGAGGGGGTTGCTAGAGCCACGGCGCCAGTCGCTGTTGAGGTTTCTATCCGGCTTTGGGCCATTACCGATAGAAGGGGACGGGGTGCTGTTCTGGCTCGTATGAGACGATGTTTTGGTGTCGATATGGGCGAGTCTGCAGCTGTTTCCATATCTGCATTTGCCGAGGTTGTAAAACTGACAGATGGCATTGCCATCGTTGCTGGCGGATCCCCCGTTAGGCAGGTTCGTAGATGCCAGGTTGAATTTGGTGGATGAGATGTTGGGCTTGCCCTGAGATGGAGCAGCATACGTGAGGGGAGTCTGGCGGAAGACGCCGTGGAGATCTTCAATGTTCATACCGAGCTTCTCAAACTCCTTGTGAAAGAGCAAACTCGGGGTGCGGATCAGGGTAAACCTATCTTGGTTACCCCTATAAGGAGTAAGGTCGGAGACATAGCCCACATCGTGGCAGGCGGCAAAGTAGATGTGCTTGCACTGGGCATTGTCGGCGTAGAGGCGGAGGATGGCTTTGAGCTTGAAGTCGGCATTTTCTTTTAGTTCACCGGCGTCGATAAAGTCGGCCAGGCCATAAGATCTGTTGAAACCTGCGACAAAGGACGCGAGGGAACGCTTTTCGGCGCCGCAAAGCCCGTTCTTACAGAGAGACTTGGACAAGCCCACGAGATTAGCGTAGACGCGCACCATGACCTCGCAGCTCTCGAGTCCCTTGCGGCGGAGGCTGTTTTTGACGCTGTCGATAAGTTGTTTGGCGGCTCTGCTCCCTCCCTCTTCCCCCGAGCCGACAAAGTGGTCGTCAAAGACATAGCCGTCTCCGTCAATGACGACGAGGGCAAAGGGATTGCGCTCCTGGCCACGAGCGAGCTGTTTGTATCGCTCTCTCCCCTCTCGTTCCTCTTCGTAATCGCTCTTCAGACGGCGATAGTCGTCAATAACGACCTGATACTGGTCCAGAATCTCGGAGAGGGCATCGTTGCTCCGATACACGGCAAGCTTCTCAGCCGCCTTGTCGATTGTCTCATCAGGAAGCATGGTCGTGACAAAGGGCTCTTGGCGATCGGCCCCGCATCGCCGATTGATGGTCTCACAATCTCGACGAGATGAATACTATTGCAAGTATGTGCCGGGAATGGTATGTGCCGCCGATGATGCTCTGCTAGAAACGCTCAGAAAGAGAGACAGGATGGCGCTGCTCGTCGCTGCTGATGCAGAGTGCGGGACAAAGATAAAAGGAGTGCCCGACAGAATGAGGCGACAAGAGCAGAGCCTGCCTGATGCTGACTCACCCAGTCACGTGCTGATGCCCAGCACCTCAGAGTCAGAGGGGAACCGCCATGCCCTGATCAGGCTCTGTGTGTGACAAACAGATGCACAAAAGCAAAACCCAAGAAAAATGCCACGTATTTCTGTTCAGCAAATGAAAGGTCAAGGGGGTTTGGCTCGATGTAACACAGAGGGGGCGGTGCCTCTGCCCAAACAAAGAGATTTCATCATCCTCGCACTGTACGTGCCAAACCTCACGCGGTCAGGCTACCCGAGAGCAAACGGTGTTCCGCAACGGCTTCATCGGTTGATCGTAGATGGAGTAAAACGGTCATGGAAGCAGATTGGTAATTTCTTATGAGTTTAGCATAAGACGCTCCCTTTGAGGCAAAATGAATGAAGTTCATGTCACATAGAGAAGGGATGAAAATTGTCATCCGGGGTCCAGACAGCTGGCTCCAGATGACGGGATGGGGCTGGGAACGTCGGCCCAGTCTATCCGTCCTCGCCAATTCAGCTCTCTCTGAACAAACTTACGGGCTTTCGTCCCTTGGTTTGTAACGATTATTTTTTTATCTCTATAGTGAGACGAAAGAGAAGACATCCTTTGTCGCGCTATGTGGTAGAATCTGTCGTGATTCATTGAACAGCCCCGCGCATTTTCATCTAGGACCCCGCACCTTGATCAAAATCACCCACATGCTTCCCCTCTCGCTCGCTAGAATTCGGCGACTGATGCTGCTGGGGTTCCATCGCCGAGGCGATAGGTATGATTGGCCAAGGTAGAGGATGTAGATTGAGTCAACAGCCCCTTGCTTCGATCGGCGGCTGATAGATTCTGGGTTGCTGGTACAAGGACTTGCTGCTTCGCCTCCAAACAGCCAGGACCATGGCGTTGAGGGGAGGCTTCTCAGGCCATCACCCCAAACTGATCCTGCTAGGAGAACATCAACCCCAAAACCTGAGCGTCAACTTTGACGTCCAAGTCATCAAGGCCTGGATGATCGTGGTCCGAGCGTGAGTTCAACCGTCCCCGACGATCTCGGCAGTGGGACCGAGATGGTGAACCAGCCTGTTTAGAGTTGAGACCCTGGAACTATCTGTGTAGCATTAATAATCGTAGACTACTACTATACCCTGGTTCTAGAAATGTCAAAGGGCGGCTTTCACACGCCTTTTCAGTGGAGTGTGCTTACGTTTTGTTTCCACCAAACTCGAGACACTTCCGAGCTCGCAAGGGCGTCCACTTCTCCTTACGCCCTACCGAGTGGAGCAGTTTCGGTGGGCAGAGGTCGGAAGATGGACCAGGAACAAGTCCCGTAGAAATTTTTGTTGTATCCACCGGCGGCTGAATGCGCCTTGCATAGGGTGTTACCGACTACAGTTGCGCGCTGGAGGGTGAAAGAAGCCCAGTGAATACCTAGGTACACCAACAAACCACCGGTACCTGATGCTGGGTCTCGAGAGGCAGAGGCGGACACAGATCCTGCTGCCGCGAAAGAGAAAAACAATTCTTTCCTGTCCTTTTCGCTCTAGCATCGTCGGTTATATGGTTCGGGAGTGCCATGTTGCGCGATTCCTCTCGGTAATTACTGAACCCCCAACTATCCACCAGATCTCGGCGATTCGATCAGCTGCTCCATGCTCTGGACAATAATGGCATGTTCACGGAAGAATCGACTCCACGCTGGAAAGCGAGAGATGATATTTCGGTTTTTATTCCAGTCTCCGGCCCGTTGTTGGCTTTCGTCCCTTTTGCGCTGCCACGGGAAGGGCGCGATCCACCCAACCGAGCTACCTCGGTATTCGAGGACCCTGCATCATGCCAGAGGTTTAATGGTGCCTAAATATAGTGTGACAGAACCTAATTAATCAGCCCTGTCGATTCATCAGCGCTCCTTTCCCTCATGTCACTGTCAGGGCGCACTCGATTAGAAAAAACTGGGCGATAAATCTGCGGCCGGCGATCGGCTTTTGCAACCAATCAAATCGTGCCATCAGTCCGCCGCGCCGTGGCTTCGGCCACAACCACCAATGAGAGCGATAGCGATCTTGGCGTCGTCGAAGGGGTCATGTGTTGGCCTGGAGGGTGACGGAAGAATGATCAGCTAATGGAAGGGCAACTGTACCCTTCCCTCTTCATTAAAAAGGGCCGGCATCGCTGCTCTACCGTCAAGTCCAAAGTCCTTGAGATTCGTTTCATCTTGACCAGACGTCAAACGGCCTTGTTGTCGTCTCTACGAGCTTATCAGTTGCCGAAGCCATGTCGCCTCACGCACTCACCAAGCCTCGGGGGAGGAGCTGGGTGCCCTCTCTGGTGAAGACTGATTCTCCCATCGAAATCAGCATCAATCAACACTTTGAATCCAAGGTCTACACGTCCGGATCGTCTGTCACCGGAAGCGTCACCATCACCCCTTCCACAGATCTGTCTTTCGACACCCTCGAGGTTGTGTTCGCCGGCTCTACTTCGACTATTGTCCAGATGCTTCAACGGGAGGCACCTCGCGCCACACACATCTTCTTGGAGCTGAAGATGCCAATTACAGAAGACTCGCTTCCTGAATCCGGAGTTCTCCTGGCCGGACTGCCTTATACAATCCCATTCTCCTTCGTCATCCCTTATCAGCTTCCTAGCGCATCCTGTAAAAATAGGAACCCGGTGATCAGGGATCGACATCTCCAACCGCCCCCCACAATCGGATCTTGGGAACACGACGACCTAGCCATACATTCCATCACAGTCGAGTACGCCGTGAAAGCGAAAATCACCTTGAAGGATAAACTCGACAAGAAAGGCAAGCCGGAAACTATCCAGGCTCGCCATCCCGTCAAAGTCATGCCCTTCTTCCCTGAACAACCACCTCTTCACATTCACCCCTCAAACCCCAATTACCAGCTATCGCAGGAGAAGTTGGTACGAAAAGACTTGCTCTCGCCCAAGATTGGTCACCTCAGGGCCACAGCTGTCCAGCCAGATCCTATTGTGCTCTCCGTTGATAAGCTTCAACCATCGGAAGGCTCCGTCGCTGTTGAGCTCGAGTTCTGGCCAGCATCGTCAAAGGCAGCGCCGCCCGAGGTCTACGCCAAGGCTGCTTCCCTCCAGGTATCGACACATTACTCCACGGGGCACATCAACTTCCTGCCGGACCAGCACAAGCACCCTATGGGACTGCCTAATCCGATCTTGACCTACTTCATCGACGATGCGGTTGTGCTCAACAAACAGGAGAAATTGGAATGGGAGCAGCACCCATCATCTGGGGAGAATTCCCGACGAGGCTCCGAATACTCAAATGACAGCCATGAATCAGCTGGGGCGTCAAGCAGCCGATCAAGACGGAGTTCCCGAAGCGACGACATCATCAAGACAGCATCCATCAAGCACAAAGCCACACTCATGGTCCCATTTGAACTCCCTAGTCCCGATAAGAAGGTCCTTCTTCCGACTTTCTTTTCGTGTCTCGTGTCTCGAACCTACACAATACGGATCATTCTCACCACTGGGCCTCACGGGTCAAGCCTTGCCCTGACCCTCCCTCTCCAAATCGCAGTCGAGGGCTGCAATTCGCCACAACTAGATGGAATTCCTCATTACGTAAGTAATAACGCGTGAGAGTCGAGGTTCACGGAAGCTGACATGGTACCTAACTAGACACAAATCGATGGCGAGCAGGATGTCGGTGACTACATTCTCCCACCATACGAAGTCGGCCTATAAGGCACGCGGTTCCTTTGTTTCTTTATGGCAGAATGACGATAGGATATGGTTTTCGGGATATTGCGATAGGAAAAGGTCTGGGGAGAGATGATGGATGTAACGGAACAGTCACGCCTTGGACGCCCTGATACCCTGCTCGTTGTTTGAACTTATAAGCTTGATACCTTGCATATTTAGTCAGTTTGATATGCGCCCGGTGTTGGTACAATATGTCACTTTACCAACTTGCTGTCTTCTCTGATTGATCAAACGATTGGGGTGCTGTGCCGTATTGGGCTTGGTATCAACCGTTTTGTTTAACTGCCTTTCCTACTGTGCCATGCATGGCTCTGCGAATGAGGATTTGATAGGTTAGTAGTACTTCAGTATTAACATGATATTCGATTGAGGATAAATTGTACCTGAAACTCGCATGTAACACAGGGGGAGCTATACTGAAAGTCTGATAAGGTGAGCGGATCTCTGCGATCATGACTCAACATTGCGGATCTAACTACTAAACATATTTCTTTCGTATATCGGACGAGCAGCATTAAATTTAATGTCTGTCGCACACGCTATATGTTCATGCTGTACTGGAAGAGCTCTGGCCGTCCCCTTATCCTAGAGTTTTCTCGGTGTTCGCCTTCTTATCCGCCCACATCGCTGCGGCAATGAAGAGGGTGCCAGTAATAGTCACCGCCCCCGCCCATATTTGCGCTCCCACGAAGCTGCCATTCATATTCTCGATTATTCCACCGGCTGTGGGTGGCCCTGCCAGTGTGGCAAAAGCAAGCACCGAGCACACCATGCCAAACCTCGTTCCCATCTTTGCCGGATCCTTGGTGAGTGATGCTAAAGCCCCGACAAAGATGCCCTGTGTTCCTCCTGTGGCTATTCCGTATAGTACGACCCATGTATACATCCCACCCAACGACTTGACTGGGATCCATACAAAGAGCATACAAGCCAAGAACGTGCTCGAGACGACGAGAGTTGGAAGTGGGTTAAACCACTTATCGGATAAGAATCCCAGCAAAGGCCGTGAAGGTATTCCAACAGCATTGATGATGACCAGTAAATTGGCAGCTGTGGCTCCGGACACCCTGATCTTGGAAGTCGCGTACGTGTTGATGTAGAAGAAGGCAAAGTAAAGAGCCCAGAAGATGAAGAACATGCCGATGGTGAAGAAGGAGTAAGAAGGTTCCAACAAGGCGCGGAGTTCAACCAAAGGGCCGGACTTTCGTGGTGGCAAACGGGGCCTGAGTAGACTGATGATGATGATGGTGAAGAATAGGGCGATGAAGGCTTGGACACGGACAGCCCATGCGAACCCTGGGCAGGTGGTCAGTCAATCGCAATATCGTGTTTGGTGGGGAGAAAGGTGAGCTCACCGATCTTGGCCTGCAAGTTCTGCACCACCAAGGGAAAGACGATACTCCCAACTCCGCTTCCAGAGGCTGAAGTGGTCAAAGCCAAGGCCCGTTTCTTCTGGAAGTAGGAGCTGATGACAGCCACTGTCGGCATATACATCAAGCCCATGCCAAGGCCAGTGCACAACCCTTGAGCAAGGAAGATTTGCCAATAAGTCGTCGCAAGGCTCGTCATGAAGGTCCCAAATACCCCCATGAAGCAGCCTAACAGGACAGTCTGCTGAGCCAACCCGGCGTCGGCTGATCGTCCGGAAAGCACGCCAATGAAGAATGTCAAGAAGACTTGTATCGAACCGACCCAGGAGACTTGGGATGGAGAAAAGTCGAATTCTGTCGTGTAGTAAAGTTGGTAAACCCCAAAAGATGCCGAGTATCCCCATGTAAGGGCATTGATCAAACACCCAGCAACAACCTGGAGCCAAGCTCGAGTGCCGCCATCAGGGGCAAGACCTGGATCAGACTTGATTTTGTGAAATATCATATTCGTTCAGAGAATAAGGGCCACAATAGATGATGACGATGACTGAGGGGGGCGTTGGCTAGCTATTTATGTAAAGGACAGCGATAATGCAGCCACCATCATCACTAGGTAGCTTCTGGTATCGTTAGCTTTCCAACACTATCGATTTGACGCCCTTTGACTGTCAAGCACTCGTTGACTTTGTGGGCACTCGGTCTTCTTGGCTAATGAGCCGCTTGCAGACCGACTCGCCAGAATTCCCGAGTAGCTCTCGGATTTGATACCCAATAGAGTTCAAGGTACTGCCGAGCACTCCCAAGCCTTCTGTATTCGACACTATTACATGGCGGTGGCCAGGCTTGCTGCTTGGGCAGGCCCAGAGACGGTGCGGGGAACCACGCCTCTCAGCAGCGCTGATAAGATACCTCTCTCAACCCAACTTACATGATGGCTAATGGGGATAGGTAAAACTGAGAATTGTACCAGAAGATATGAGACAGATAGTCCCGAGCATGAGATCGGTATCATATTGCTATGCACCTGGGCAAATGTAAAGCCATGATTTCCTCTACATCGCGGTCGAGCTGATGTCCCGCAAGTTCTTCAACTGTCTGACACGACAATGTCTTCGGACCATTGTATGCAAATATGGTCATGTATACTCACTAGGACGCACGAATCCTTAATAAAAAGGCGGCTCAGAATGCTTTTCACGTGACCTGTTGCGTGGTTACACAAATTCCCTGGCTCACAACGAAGAACCCTCTTCGACACATCTACTTCCCACTCTCCCTGTCACTTATGCCTATCTGCTTCCACAGTCATTCATCATGAGCGAGGAAACACGTCTTAAAAACCTTGGCCTTGCTCCAGATACTATCTGGGCCGATGAAAACGAAACTGTTGTCTACGTGTCTACGCCCAAGTCATAAGCGTCAAACCTGGGAGGGTGCTCATCTTCCGCTTCTACACGAATCCCCAAAACTCGCCGAAATCACTATCAAACCGTATCGTCAGCTGCTATCACGATATAAAAGTTCACCATGAAACTTTGAGTTTCCGAGATCGAGCCACTATGCGAAGCGCCATCTGGTCCTCTATCGCCACCGTTTGGCCCTGTTGCGCCGCCGACCCGAACGTCTTTGTACCCGGCACAGTGATCGATCTCTCCTCTGATTATAACGGAGGGCTTATTTGGTGTGTTTATCGGTCGCCTCTTCTTGATCAATACCTTGGCCTCCTTAGACACATCCAGAGAAGCGACCTGGTACCCCCTACCAACTCTGCTCCCACCATCGACATCTCCAAGATCGATCTACTCGAGCGCATGGGTGGCAGGGGATGCTGCAAGCGAGCCCAGGTCCCACCCCCGTTTGTTTTCAAGGGCATTGACGTTGCGACTTATTTGCAGCTCCACGATGACGACAACGAGTTTGTTCGTGCTATGGTGGAAACCTGGCGGCGATCGAGTAAACTCATTGCTGACATGCCACCACATCCCAACATTCAACCACCCCCCAAGATGCTTGTTACGATTCGCGACTTAAACGGCGACGAGATACTCATTGGCCACCTGTCAACCTTCTCCGGTGTAGGCGACCTGGCTTCATTAATCGAAAGGGCAAATCGTTTCGGGGCGCCGATTCCCCTACAAGAGAAAGCCAAATGGTGCCATCAAATGTCTCTCGCGGTCGCACACGTGCCCCGCGTCCTCCATACTTTCCCCATGGACATCAAACCTGGGAACTTCCTCGTTGATTTAGGACTTGACTTGCTCCTTATAGACTGGGAACAAAGCGGCGCTCCAGCAACCACTTTGGCTCCGGAGGCCGACGGAACCTGGGATGTCAACGAGGACCCTGCGGATGGGGGAGGGAGACTGGTCTACACCAAGTACACTGGCCCACCGCGTCGCAACATGCCTGAAGGGAGTGGACCGGTGAGTTTTCCTGTCTGGAACGTGTTTCCAGAATGGCAGGCTACCTTTCCCAGAGCTACAGAGCTTACCGAGGTGTTTGCTCTGGGAAGAACCATGTGGATGCTCCTGACGCAGACTGTCGGCTAGTTTGACGAGGTTGAGCACCCCAACGATGTTTGAGTAACTTGGGATGGCGAGCACAACATGCCTTTTCACTGGATTGAGATGCTCGAGAGATGTATGGAAAAGGACCCAAACGAACGCCCTGGCGTGGAGGAGCTTGTAATGTTCTGGAGGGATGAAGAATTACTCATGAATAGGAACTCATAGAGAGCAAGTCACTGAAAGATGCATGTGGAAAGGCACGCCGAGAGGGACGTTAAACAGATACTCAATCCCATGCACCGAGTGCTGGATTTCTGACCCAAGTCCATCTGACCGAGTTGACGACAGAGACCCCCTAGCCCCTTTGATGGTAAAAAGACATCTCGCGCTGGTGAAAAGCCAAGAGCGGCCATATATTAAGGGCTTGGGTATTGTCTTGAGTACCAAATACCGTGTAGATATAGAGCACTAAGGAAATCCCAGCTGTAAAGGAAGTGAGAATACAAACACATTGAAGGCCTCACAAGATCGTACATCGGATACTATCACGTCGAATCTTTCGTGGCACAGTCCCTACTTTTTGATCACATGCGAGTCAACGAGGATATTCGAAACGCAATACTCTGCAATCCTTCAAAACAAGTATGTATATCTGCAATTACATGCTCTCGTTTGATACAGCTGTCACTCCTACTATCTACAATGACTGTCCCTGTCCCGACAATTCAAGTAGCCCAGGCGTTCCCGGGTTCCACCATCTGAGCGTTTGGCACCAGCCAGAACCTCACATCCAACCGCCTTGAGATCCATACTGCCTTGAGCTTGAGGGATATATATTCCGTCCTTCCTTCTTCGCTTAAAAGGTTCGGTGCAGGGCGGATATTGAGGTTGGGAGCATCATCGTCAAGCCAGGAGACCATTCCCGCCATGCTAGCCTCGTTGGGGACAGCAACGATGACCTTTCGCCATAGAATGTCGACGTCGGCGGATCTCAAGAAGTCCAGGAGCCTCAGAATAGCTTCTTGCTTGGCGCAAAGGGTGGTTTGAGGAAGCTCAGGTGCCAGAAACCCGGAGCGGTTATGAAGTGACGTGGGTGCAAACGTCACGGTCCAAGGGAGTGGAGCCGATGATGGGTTTTCGGATGCATTAGAACCCCCGTCAATGAAGACAACCAGAGAGTGCGGGCATGGGAAGGCCATGTCAAGTTGACGGTTGACTCTTTTCAGCCGAGTAATTTGCTCGCCTTCGTTATGCAGGGTGACATCGCGCACGAGAAGAGGTTGGGATGTAAAACGACAAACGGGCAGGAAAATACGTTTCTTCTCCGCTCCGAGGTCGAGGTAAGATTCTTGAGACTCTGGGAAGTTGTAGATATCGACGGGTTCGGGAAGATTCGACATTGTGCGTTGCTCGTGATGCCTGAGGAAGGCGATGCTTGATGATGTTGGATAAGCTGTGCGGGAAAGCCTTGCAAAAACTGATGGATGACGATGAGTTGAACCAAGATGGAGCATTGCAAGGATATGAAGAGGAGAAGAAAGGATGAGTTGGGCGCCCAGCAGAGAATTGATAAAGTGAAGGTGCAGTCAGTGGTGACAGATTTCCATGATGTGAAGGTGCGTTGGGTGCTAGACGGCGGCAAGAACGAAACAACCAAACCAGCCGAGTCCAATTTACACAGAGAGGCCATTGGTCTTCATCATGAATCATTCAATCGAGTTGGGCGGTTCGTTCTTTATGTCTAGAGAGAAAGGCTTGGAGATCAAACGGCTTCTCGATAGACGACGCAACATAGCGATTGATGGCAAGCAGGCTCCAATAAATGCATCCTAATCATCATTGAAAATGTGCTTTTGACACAGGGCAGATTGTAGCTAAGGATAGAGGCCCGTCTTAGAGTTGTGTGAACAAGATGCCATTCACGAGGCACAAACAGGGAGTCGCGAAACTGCGGAGCCTGTCCAACACCAAGGGCCCGACGCGTTAGACGGTTCACAGGTCCTCGGATTGAGAAGTGTAAACGGGAAGGTGCATCTTGTTAGGATTTAAAGACCGACAGACTGGATACCAATAAACTCGGAGACGGAACTCAAGCACACCAAAATCCATATCCATCCCCAGAGCTGAGCGAGGGCTGAGGCTTCTGGACCCAGAGCATACGCTGAAGCTTCCATAGCCAAGTACCGTATCGACTCAGCAAATCCGCCCAAACCGGTAGAGCCACTAGTCTCTTCGCTGCAGCTCGAGATTGGTTATCTCGTATTTAAGCCTCTTAATAATAGCATTCTATGGAAACCCTCAGGCGGCCAAGGTGTATCGTAACAGTCGCCATTGTGTCCAATGTGCCGTCTATTGCCTTGGCGATGCCGAGTCCCGACATGTATCCCGAAACAATAGGCCAAGAAACAGAAGTGGGATAACCACACGTTGGTCTTTATGCGAACTCAAGGGTCATCATCTCGGCAGTTGTAAAGTTTCCGGGGCCGTTGCTCATGTAGTAAGCGGCAGATTGAGAAGGGGTCCGGCTTTCCGGGCAATTGTCACATCCATACAAACCTTATCTTACGAAGACGAGCCCATCTTCAGCAAAGATCGCTGTTGGGAGGGAACACGTACCACACATGTTACATATTACGTAGTGATTAAAGGCAATATTCTTCTGTTCCATTACAAAACAGGGTGGCATATTGTTTATAAATATAATGTGGGAGCCGAACGCTGTAGCATCAAGCTACCTATATAAACACTGGGAACAACACGACCCGTTGACTTCTCTCAGAAGATCAGACACATTACTCAAGCACTGCACCGCACGTAAAGACCAACCAGGATGGGTGGCCACGCTGAGTCAAACCAGATACTGGAAGATGCGCCTGCTATGGATTGATACCCTCCCAGTGGCCTATCGGTTCTAGTCATCGGCGGTGGCATCGCTGGGCTGAGCTTCGCGATCGAGGCGTATCGCAAGGGTCATGACGTGAAAATTATCGAGCGTCGTCCACACTTCCACTATTACGGTACGCCTATGCTGTCGGGGCTATGACTATGCCACATCGTTGGCTGACTTTTTATATCCAGGCGACCTCATTGCAATTCAAGCTTCAGCTCTTCACACTCCATCCAAATGGCCCGGATTCATGGAAGCTTGCCAGAAAACAGCATTTCCCACGACTGGTTACACCTACATGTATGACGGTACACTTATCGGTAACCATGGCTTTCCTCTTGCTCTTACACGGGCAGCTTTTCATCACACGCTTCATGCATACGCTGAAAAGTTGAAGATTGGCATACAGTTTTCGACTGTAGTTACCGACTACGTCGAGTCGGATGACTCTGCAGCCGTTGTTCTTGAAGATGGAACTAAGATCACGGCCGATGTCGTGGTGGCGGCTGATGGAGTTGGCTCGAAATCATGAGGCCTTGTATCCGGATTCAAAGAAAAGGCCATCAGCTCCGGATTTTCGGTCTTTAGAACAACGTATCCTGTCGAACGCGCACTCGAGAACCCTCTAACTGCTGAGGAATTCAAGAACGTCGATTGCAGGGTCGGGTTGTATGTTGGACCCGAGGCTCATCTGGTCATCGCCAAGTCTCCGAGGGACATGGTTTTCATGCTGACCCACAAGGTATACAAGTGCAACTCAGGTTATCTTCCTTGCTAACGCTCTTTGATCTTCTAGGATGACGGCACTGCGGAGGAAGCGTGGACCAAAGAGACTCCAGTGGAAGATATCTTGCCCTACATCGATGGTTGGGCTCCTTTCATCTCGGAAGTCATCAAAGCCGCGCCTGGTAGAAAAGCTGTTGACTTTAAACTCATGTGGCGTGACCCTCGGGAGAACTGGACGTCTCCTAAAGCCAGAGTCATCCAGATTGGCGACGCAGCCCATACCTTTCTTCCCTCTTCGGCGAGCGGTGCTACAATGGCTATGGAAGATGCTTTCACCCTAGCGACTTGTTTACAGTTATCTGGCAAGCACAACGCGCCTCTGGGTATCAAAGTTCACAATCATCTGAGGTATGTCACCCTTTTCGCATTATAACCTACGTCTAACATCCATACTAGAGCGGAGCGTGCCATCTGCGCGCAAAAGATGGGTTTCAAGACTCGCCAATTCTACCATGACCCCGAACTATCTGCAAAGGAGGAGAATAAAGACAGGGTGCTTAGCTTCGTGGGGTCCTGGCTAACAGGCCACGACCCTGAGCAGTATGCGCAGGATAACTACCGCGATTGCGCCGAATGCATTGTCTCTGGGAAACCACTCAAGAACACCAATGCGGTACCTGGATATACATATGAACCGTGGACAGTTCAAGAGCTTCTGGCCTATTCAGACCGTGGGGAGATTATCGTTGACGACGGCGATTGGGCTTAGTGGTATTGATCGAGATGCTCTTGTTGGCTTTTTACTTTTAGATAGCCCATGAATTCATGCCTTTAGATATTGCGCTGTGCTAAGTGACGGTTGCACCCGAAAGATGTTCACCTATACCTTGAAATCCATTAATTCTTAAACATAGGTACCAGAGCATGGGGTTGCATAGCAATGAAGGGGTGCGGGTTGAAGACTCGCACCTTGGATTTAAGCCCCAGAATTATCATCCACACGACTAGTCCTCCTTGTCGGCACTGACAATCAATGTCTTGACGACCTTGCCAACTTTAAATGGCATGGGATTCACCGACGTTCAAAGACACGATGCCCCAGTGCCACGTTTCAAACCAGCCGCCAGCACAGCCGCCTATCGAACTCTCAAAAAGCGCCTCCGGGCTCCCCAAAACCCCGACTCTGGGGTAAGCAGAGTGGAGGACTCGTCTCCAATCAGCCAGTAGGACTCTGAGGAGCCATGTACGGCATCGGAATTATGCCTTGCACGTGTGGAACTAGCGGTTCCAGCTGAAATGCGTGGACCGGTCTAGACCCTCCACATCAGAGAGCGGCATATTTATCTGTTGATTCCTTCTTGAGGAGTCGTGGCATTGTGTTCTGCTTTGACTTGGCAGTGACAGTCGGTTATACGGCTTTGCCGCTCGAGGTTACTAACTCTGGTCACTTTCGAGCGGATAGCTTCCGGCCGACACAATGTCGAACCAACCCCCGTACAACTACTATCCGCCTCCTCCGGGCCAGGAGGCTAGTCAACCCCCCCAGCCTGCCCCGTATGCTCCTCAACAGCATCCCGTGGGATATGGGCAGCCCTACCAGCCGTCCCCCTATGGACAGACACCTGCTCCAGGTCAACAGCTTGGCCAGATCCCTCAGCTAGCCCCGTATAACCCTCAACAGCACCCAGGCGTTCCTGGACAGCCCCTACCATACGGACAGGCACCAGCTCCGGCGCCAGTAGCTCAGCAGTCCACAGGTCCTGTCTTCTCAGCCCCGTCGTCCACCCCGGCGGCTATCCAGTCCACTGCCAAATCATTCTACAAGGTTGGCAAGGGTCTTCTGGGCGATCTCGCCAGTAACATCAAGAACAAGTACCCAGGTGGTGCTCCGGGTTCCTCTTCTTCAGCTTCGGCTTCAAGTGCACCACCTTCGGCTGGCACTTACTCGGCTCCTCATCCGGTTGCAACCTATCAAGAGCATCATGTTCAGGGTTCTGTTCAACACGCCCAAACTTTTCCGCTGCAGCATGGACATGAGCAGGGCCATGTCAGTGCACCTCCGCAACCTCAGGCCTACAATCCACCCTCGAAGAAACCCTCGCGCACTTACTATCACCCACCAACTCCGCCCCAGCAACATGCTCCTCTTCCAGGGGCCGCCCAGGTGCCTCCTGCAACTCAACAGCCATATAATCCGGGGCCAACTTATATGACAGGTCCTCTGGTTCAGTCGCCTCCAGATACTTCTTATCAGCAGCTGCAGCACCACAACAGCTTCCCTTTTCCGCAGGGGGCAACAGTTCAGTCACCGGTTCAATCACCACCTGGCGCTGTTCCTGACCAGGGACAAAATGCTGCTGGACAGGCTCCTCACGCTGGACACCCGTATCAGCCATCGTATACCGCGCCGCCAACTCAGTATGCCAGTCCCGCTCCGATTCATCCTTCTTCTTCTGCGCCTCCTCAGTATCAGCAATCACCAGTGCCTCAGCAAAGCGGCTACACGAATCCACAGCAGCCGGTTGTTCAGTCGCCAGTGACTTCATCATCGCCTCATGCTGCTCCTCCTTATGGCCAACCGGTTGCCGTACAACAGCCTGCCCAGCCTGTCTACCAACCGCAGTCGCCAGCCTACCAAGTTCCTCCCGTTGGACCGACGTCACCTACTGGACACGGAAACGCTCATGCTCCCTACAATCCACAGGCCGTTTCGCAGCCGCAGCCGCAGCCGCCAGCTCCAGGAATGCCACATCAGCAGGCAACTCCGGCTACCCCAGACCATCATGCACAAGCCAGTGTCAGTCAAGTGGCTCCTCACGATGCTCAATACCCTCCCCAGGCAATCCCACCGTCATACCAGACTCCAGCGCCGTTACCTCAACAGGCTCCGACGACGTTGCCTCAGGAAGCTAGTCCCCATCCGCCCCCAGCTCAACAGCCTGCAGTTACCTCCCCAGTACAGAACCACTACTACCCGGCTCACCAAGACCACACGGCACAGACCCAGACTACACAGCCTGCCCAGCATGCTAGCCCAGCTGCTAATCAGCATCACTACTATCCACCTCCACCTCATGGAGGTCCTCCAGGCTCAACTCCGGTTCCAGGCGCCCCTGGGCCGATGCCAGCGACGATAGAAACCCACTCTCAGGTTTACAGTGCGCCTGTTTATGACCCAGCCTCGCAGACACAGCAGACACCGAGCAGTCAACCTACTCATCACGCCAGTCCAGCAGCGAATCAGCATCAACATTACCCTCCTCCACCTCCAGGCAATGGAGTTCCTGTACCAGAGCAAGCTGCAAATACCCAACATGTTGTCCAAGGTGCTCCTACTTCAAACTACTACCCTCCGCCGCCGCCGCCAGTCAGTGGATATCAACCTGGTGCCGCCACTGCTCCGGCTACTTCTGCTCCTGTTCCAGCTCCTGCAGCACCGAACGATTTTGGAACCAGCAACCAGCAGAATGCACAGGCTGTTCCGCAAGCTACTCCTTCAACCAATCATGCGCATGAACAATACTTCCAACCTGTCCCTCGCCCGGCATCTCAAGCTATTGAGAACCGACATGAACATGAGCAGTACTTCCAGCCAGTTCCTCGCCCACCGCCCCAAGCTGTCGAGAACAGGCACGAACACGAGCAGTACTTCCAGCCTGTCCCTCGTCCACAACCCGAAGCTCCTGCTCCGCGTACTGAACATGAACAGTACTTTGCTCCCGCTCCTCGTCCGCCGATCCCATCGACGGAATCAGCTGTGCCCGCCGCAACGGTACCAGGCTCAACTGCTCCGGCAGGCCAATACTACGCTCCACCACCCGGACAGCCCACATACGCTCAGCCAAACGCGTCTCAGGAGGCAACTGCTGGTGGATACTACAACCCTCAGCCAGGGATAGGAGCGCCCCCTGCACCTCAATATGCCCCTCAGCAGGATCCTGTTGCTGCGCTGTCAACTCAGATGAGCACTCTCAATGTACAAGGAGGACAGCAGTACCCGCCAGCGTCACATGGTGGACACGCACCCGTTGAAGAGCTTCCGCGAGGACCACCCACGTATCAAGCTACCGGCCCTGATTGGCAGGTGATGCCATACTGCCCTGAGAATAGAGTCGTGGGATACTCACTCGAGTGGTACCGCCTCCCTGATATTCCCGAATTTTTCGTCTGCACCAGATGCCATGCCGATTACATCGCAGCAACGCACCTCGCTAGCCAGTTTGAGCGAGTCAAGCAACCTGATGGTTCTGCGTCCAGCTGTGGCTTCTACGTCCCCCGGGTAAAGGAGGTCCTCTGGCCACAGGCACTTCAGAGCAACGACCTGAGCGCCCTCAGTGCTTACATGAAGAAGCGTCCAGAGGCACTTGCCTGCAAGGGGAAAGTCCAAGTTACAGGCGCTGAAGGCTTCAAGTGGTACCAAATGGCACAGAATGAGATTAATGGCTTCGTCACCTGCGAAGCTTGCTACGAGGACCACGTTGTGGGAACACACTTTGAGCGTCAATTCTCACCTTCTCGGCCTCATCCACAAGAGGAGAAGTGGACGTGCGACATGGCCATCCCATACGTCCAGAAAACGGTGACCAAGTTGGCAAAGCAGAACGACTGGCAGGGCTTCGTAGCTGCCGCCAAGAAGCGACTCGAGCTTCCAATCTGCGAGGGCGAGGTTGTCGAGTCCAACAGCCGCACTTGGTACCTCCCCCGCCGCAAGATCAAGGACATGTACGTCTGCGAGGCGTGCTACATGGACAAACTGGCTTTGACAAGGTTCAGCGGTGAGTTTGAGCCTTATCAACGACCACCTGGCTTTGACGGCTTCCTGGCGCAACTTGGTGAGAGATGGGTCTGCGATCTTGCAGACAACAAGATTCCCATATCGTTTGCTCTGGAGGCGGCTATCTACCAGCGCAATTTTGGCGTCTTCTGGAACGCTGCCAATGCCATTCTCAGTCTTGTTCCTTGTACCAAGCATGGCATTATCCGGGGCAAGTGGTGGACTGTGGCAAGCGGGTGTCCTGATCTAAACATCTGCGAAGCATGCTACAATGCCATTCTGATACCTTCAGGTGTCAGCCAGTTCTTTGAGCAAGCGGAGCGTGATCAGACCATCGATATTGTGTGCAACTTCTGTCCTTCGAGTTCACGTTTCGGTGTATTGCTTCTCAAGTTTGCCGAGGCAATCGACAAGGGAGTTTTCAGTTATTACTCGGAATACGTCAAGAAGTGGGCTGGCGTGCCCGTATGCCCTGGCATCAAGCATAGAGAGAAGGGAAGATGGTGGGGATATGGCGAGGCCCTCTTCTGCCCGGATTGCTACCTAAGCTTCGTGGCCGATACACCCCTCGCAAGCTCTCTCCCCGTCAAGGATGTGTACGATGAACGAGCTCTCGTCTGTCAGATTTGGTCACCGAGAATGCGCAAGATGTGGCTAGAGGTCTGCGCAGCAGGGCCCCCTGGATCCCCAGAGTCCGAAGCGGCGTTGAACGAGTTCAGAGCATTCGGCACCAAGCGCATGCAAGTCTACAACGCCACAGTCCCCCAGATCGAGTTTATCCATGGCATGAAGATGCTCAAGATGCAAAACGCCATGCACCAGGGCCAGCTGAGCCTCATGTACCAAGGCATGAACTCTATGGCGTCCATCTCAGGAACGACGGATGGGTATCTGCATGGGAATAGCTCTCTTGGATATTATGAGACTGAGCACGGTGCCACGGCTGCGCAGATGATGAACAATATGCATGCTGGTATGGCGGATGCGAATAGCGGGGGTGATTGGATGCAGATTGCGAGGTTGCAGGCTATGTGGATGGAGGTGGAGTGATAAGGTCTACACAAGGCTACGGTTTATGTTTGTTTGGAACTGCTCTTGTGTGTTTGAATGTATTCTTGCTTGACACGTTTTCGATCTCGTCTCCGTTTGGCTTGTGTCTCCCCTATGTTTAGTCCCTCGTAAACACAGGCATGGTATCCAGAGGACACTCCACAGTCACTGTCTTGCCTCCTTCGTAAACCGTCCCACCTGCACCCTTCCATTGAATGCCCTCACCAGGAAGATATACCTCCCTAGTCTTCTGTCCCGGTTGAAGAATCGGCGCAACCAGGTATTTGGGCCCATACATGTACTGATCCTCAAGCCTCCAACACTTGTCGTCCCCTGGGAAGTCATAGAAGCAAGGACGCATCAGAGGATCGCCCTTCTCGTGCGCAGACTTCATCAAGCCCCTTGTGTACTCCCGCAGCTCTTCGCGGATGTTGAGGTACTTCTTGCAGATACCATACACCTCCTCACCGTAGGACCACACCTCGTTAGGGCCACCAGACAGACAGAAACTTCCTCCTGTAGTACCCAACCTCGGCTGCTTGGGCTCTCGATCGCCATGCAGTCTCATAACCGGGCAAAAGGTTCCCCACTGGAACCAACGGACAAACAGTTCTCGGAACGCCGGCTCATCGGGATCCCCACCGTGGAAGCCGCCAATATCAGTCGTGAACCAGGCCAAGCCAGCAATACCCATGTTCAGGCCAGCGGCCAGTTGGTTGCGTAGACTGCCCCAGCTCGACGCAATATCTCCAGACCACACGAGGGCCCCGAACCTTTGACTTCCAGCCCAAGCACATCTGAGAAGGTTGACGATGTTTTCCTGGCCCGCTTCCTTCTGACCTTCATAGAAGCCCTTGGCGTAGTCGTAGGGGTAGATGTTGCCGATGGCAAGGTTAGGCCCAGCCGCATAGCGGTAAATGTCAAAATCGTAGACACTGTACTCGGGCTCAGCTTCATCGAGCCAGAACACCTTGATGCCCTTGTCGTAGTAGTTGCGCTTGACTGCGTCCCAGACAAACTTTCTCGCTTCAGGGTTTGTAGCGTCATAATGTATGGCGTATCCACGACCTTCCATTGCAGCCCGAATACCTCTGTCCTGTCGGATGAGAAGGCCTCGGCGAAGCATGTCGTCGTAGTTCTCTGAATCCTTCTCAACAGTAGGCCAGATGGAGACCATGAGTTCGATGTTCAAGGCCTTAAGCTCGGCAACCATGGCGTCTTTACATCGTCAGCGTATGGACGTACGGTTAGATATCTATGCAAGTACTCACCAGGATCAGGCCAAAACGTAGGATCAAACTTCCAGTCTCCCTGGTTTGGCCAGTGGAAATAGTCACAGACAATGAGATCAATGGGCAATTCTCGTCGCTTGTACTCCCGCGCTACCTCCAGCAGCTCCTCTTGGGTTTGGTAACGAAGCTTGCACTGCCAGAATCCCAGTCCATACTCGGGCATCATCGGCACTCGACCAGTGACACCTGTGTAGGCCTGGATGATCTCGGCAGGCGTGTCACCGGCGACAACCCAGTAATCCAGCATGTCAGTAGAGTATGCCTCGAAAGTTGTTGTCAGGCTGCTGAAGACAGCTCGACCAACTCCAGGGTTGTTCCAGAGAAATCCGTACCCGAGACTTGAGAGTGCAAACGGAACACTCGCCTGCGAGTTTCGATGCGCAAGCTCCAGATCTGCACCCTTCAGGTTGAGGAATGGCTGTTGATACTGGCCCATGCCGTAGATACGCTCGTTGGGGTCTTGAGACTCGAAGCGCATGGTCAAGTGGTAGTCGGGAGATCCCAATCTGGGCTTCCACTCACGAGCTTGGATTCTGAGGGAGCTGCATTTTGGGTCGAGAATGTCCAGACGATGACGGGCAAATTCTTCCAGAAGCACCTTGCCGGTCTTGGTGTTTGAAATGACAATCTTGCCGCGGCGGCTGATGTCGGCTTTGATCTTGCCGTTGGTGATCGAGGCCGAGTTGCCTTGAATGTCAATTACTGGGGTTGAAGCAGACGGCTTCTCGGTCAGAGCCCATTCCCTCTCTGGCAGAGTGGCCAGGCAAGTGGCCCGAATTCGTAGTGAATCAGGACCCCATGGCTCGATGTAGAGTATCTCTGCATCGAACCGGAAGCCTAGCCGATGATTGTTTTCATTGGTAAAGGCAGGGTCGGGTCTGGTGCCGTATTCTTGGTTACCGGCAGTGGAAGAAGCCATGGCTAGGGTATGGTAACAAGGGTTGATTCTTCTGGTGTATTGATGCTAGAAAGGGATGGCAGTCTTCTCGAACGGGAATATTCAGGGAAAGGTTTAATACCACAAAGGAATGAACCGAGTCACAATATGAACCAATAGCAAATAGACCATGATATTAGGCAGAATGTCCCTGAGGATCGACATTGCAGGATTCAAGCGGTCCAAACAGAGATCGAAACGAAGCCTTCCCCGCCGGGTGTTATCAGCTGACCACGACTCGGATGAGATGGGAGAGGGGTTATGCGGGGGAAGTGATACGATTGATACGCGATGCTACCAGCCAAGACGAAAGGCTCAACGAAATCGAGGAATGGGTAACTAGAAGTCGGTCTAAGGATCCGATTCTCGGACTCCGAACATGTTGAATCATCCTCTTGGCGTTACTTGGTCATCAAAGACCTAAAAGGCCTGCTGCAGCTTCGGCCGAATGCCCCGTGTGAGGGGTTGGTCAGTTAGGGGTTTCCATGAGGGGGCTGGTTGGCGTTGAATATTCCCACAACAGATGGATTGGCCTGAATAAAGTGGATGGGAGCGTCGACGGCCCGAATATATACCATTTTAATTGTAGATAGTAAGCCATTAGGGGCGAGTGATACAAGTTTCCCGGAGTCTTTAAACAGTTGCGCCCAAGCTTCCCAAGACATACAGTCAATTTGACAAAGAATGCAGTTTCAGTGATGGTAAAGTATTTCCTAGAAGTAGTATAGTTGTTCCCTTCACCGGATTTTTATCCTACACGATCTTGGCACAGACACACCTCCGCTTTCTCGATTAACCGGGGCAGACTTGAACCCCGGATCGACAAGCTCTAACATAATCAGACTAGCCAAATTTGAGCAAATGTTGGTGGTTGAGGGTCAGAGGCAGTTTGCAAGAACCGAGGATAACTGCCGTATAAGTAGCTCATATCCCAAACTGCAGCAATTTACATGATAACCCAACACAATTTCCCGAATCTCCCTCTAGCCATGAACCCTGCAATCAACAAAGATGATGCTCTTGACCAGCAGCTCGAGCATCATGACGATGACAACCCCAAGGCCCAGCTGCACTCCTTGGAGGAGGCTCAGGCGGCGTCAGCTGCGGAGCATTCAACCACTGCGGCAGGCTCTGCGCGAAAACTGGAAAGCAGTCCTGTGGTCTGCCGTCATCTCGCTGACTATTGTCATGGAGGGGTATGACCAGAGGTTTGTCTCCTCACCAGCGGCCGCGGCTGTGCTAACCTCTCCCTGTGTAGTCTTATGTCAAACTTTTTTGGCTATCCAACCTTTCAGCGCAAGTTTGGTTCATACGTAAGGACCCTTCCATACTATCGTTATTGTTTATCTGACGAATAATCTAGTATTCAGAACAAGATACTTGGCAACTCACCGGAGCTTGGCAAGCTGGCCTTCAGAACGGTACCAACGCCTGCGTGGTAATCGGAGGCTTCATCAACGGGTGGGCGTCGGCTCGTTATGGCTACAAGAGAGTCCTTCGAGTCTCGCTCGCCTTGATGACTGGCTTCATCTTCATCTCCTTCTTTGCCATCCGCATCGAGATGCTCCTTGTCGGTCAGATGCTCTGTGGCCTAACATGGGGTGTCTATGCGACTAGCGGGCCGGCCTATGCCTCCGAGGTGGCCCCTCTTGCTCTACGAGGTCACCTCACCGTCTATGTCAACCTCTGCTGGGCTATGGGCCAGTTCCTTTCAGCTGGTGTCCTCAAAGGCATGCTTGCGTATACGTCGGAGTGGTCGTGGCGCGTCCCGATTGCCATTCAGTGGATGTGGCCTCTTCCCATCTTCCTCGCCGTCACGTTTGCCCCCGAGTCTCCTTGGTGGCTAACCAAGCGAGGCCGCTTCCAAGATGCCGAATTGTCGCTGATGCGGCTCTCTAACCGTTCCCGTCTTGATTGCCGGGCCACTGTATCTCAAATGCGCCACACTATCCAGCTCGAGTCCGATATTCAATCCGACTCGAGTTATCTTGACTGCTTTCGAGGTGCAAATCTGAGACGTACAGAAATCTGCATGGTTGTCTTTGCCGGCCAGCAACTATCAGGCGCCGTGTTTGCGTATACGCCAACCTACTTCTTCCTCCAAGCCGGGATTAGCACCGACAACGCATTCAAGATTGCCATTGGCAGCACAGCAATGGCTTTCCTCGGAACTTGCATCTCTTGGATCTGGCTCTCTTACTTTGGCCGACGTGTATTGTATACACTAGGCATCACCCTCACAAGCTGCTGCCTCCTCATCGTGGGGATATGCTCAGCAGCCTCTTCGACTTCAGGCGCCCAATGGGCCCAAGTCTCGTTTGTGTTGGTCTGGAAGCTTGCCTACTCCATGACAGTTGGCCCCATCTGCTACGCCATCATCTCTGAAACATCGGCGGTGCGCTTGCGCCCTCAGACCGTTGTCATTGCGAGGAACACGTACGCTATGACGCAGATTGTGGCCAATGTCCTTAACCCCTACATGCTTAATCCCATCGAGTGGAACTGGAAGGGCAAGGCGGGCTTCTTCTGGGCGGGCACTTCAGCCATTACAGCCATCTGGTCATATTTTCGGCTTCCCGAGACAAAGGATCGAACGTACGAGGAACTTGATATTCTATTTGAAAAGAGGGTTGGTGCGAGGAAGTTTAAGGAGACATCTGTGGACGCGTATGGTGGTCTGGGGCATTAAAGTGAGGGCGACACCAACATGGTTGATATAGCACTGAGGCCTGTATATCTTGCTTCTCATTCTGGAGTATCTAGCCAGCGAATCAACCAGCCTCGGTCAAGTGCAAGTTTTCATTCTCTACATCATTCTAATTCCTACTATCCCCCTTTCAAGGCCCTCCGGTCTTGGGTGATCAACACAGTACAGCCTTAGGTCCTTCAAACTACCAGGCTCTTCTATCAGGTAGTTTCTCTTAGCCATTGTTCTGCATTTGATTAGCCTTCAAGTGCTACAAGGTTCTATCAGACCTCTCTCACATTTAACAGTCTTGAACCACTCCAAGGCCAGTGCCATCGGTGCAGGCCAAACACTGCTGCTTTCCGTTGACGCAGGGCTCGCAGAACCAGCCATCACGAGTGCAGTCGAGCTGAGGAGCGGGGGCTGCAGTGACGACAGCAGCAAGGCCAAGGGCAATAATAGCGAAGAACTTCATGGTGTCAAGAGAACACGTCAAGGATAGTTGGGGAAGGGCGTTGAGGAAATTGTTGTTTCCCTAAAACTTTCCTGTATGTGCAGCTTGCTTTTATATATCTAGGGACAAGAAATTCGCGTATAGAGTCCAGCACTCAGCTTCCATCTTCGTCGACGGAGCATCATCTTGATCCAAACCGAAACCGGCTCCGCTTGACGTGGCATTCATGATGCTATACTGCATTACCCATCTGTATATATACAGATTCAGATACTGCCATGAACAAAATGAGGAAGTAGTTACGTAGGTACAAAAGCAACATCCAGATCTCCTCCACCAAAAGGGCAAGGGTATCATGCAAACCCACAGATTAGGCAAGTCGGCCGATGCACCCGGCATGCCGAGATGATACTATTGCTGGAATTATCGAGGCCACTTCGGAAGTCGGCCTTCGGATAACTCATGAAAGACGTCAAGACGGAAAAATCACTGCCTTTTGACTTGTCATTCATATCAATATGGAGCAATCGCCCGGAAAGACTTGGAAATGCACCAGTAAGGAGCCTGCGCGGTTTTGGCTCGACAATTTTACCTGACTTGCAGACGGATAATGTCCCCTTCATCTCACCTTGTGACGGAAGGCTGCCGAGTGGTTGCCATTTTCGACAGTAATTGTCAGGGGGACGTTGGTTATACTGCAACAACATTTGATGCCCCAACTTCTTGATTACCATGTATCTAGACATAGTGTCATTAGGTACTCCAAGGACCAATCAGATGTCTAGTTATCAACAGCCTGAACAATAGCACCTGCACGTCCCTGATCAAGCCCATTCAAAGCATTCATATCCTCGTCGTCAAGGTCAAAGCCAAAGACGTCCGCGTTCGCCTTGATACGTCCGGGGTTGTCGCTCTTGGGCAGGGGAATCCACCTCTTCTGAAGACAAAACCGGATCAGAACCTGACTTGGGGTGACGTTGTGTTTCTCAGCAATGCCCACGAGTGTCTTATCGTCGGCCTTGGTGTTTCGCACGAGGGGGCAGTACGCCTCCACAACAATGCCGTTCTTTTCGCAGTAGTCTACAATCTCTTTCTGTTGTAGCCAAGGGTGCAGCTTAGTTGGACGTCAGTATGCATCTTTTCTTGTCGGGTAATAGTACTGACCTCGATTTGGTTCACATGAGGCGGCCACACTTGGGCAAACGCCTTGAGCTCCTCGATGTGCTTGATACCAAAGTTGCTCACGCCAATGCTCTTTGCCTTTCCTTCTTTGTGAAGCCTCTCAAGAGCCTGCCACATCTCCTTTCTCGCAGCCGCACCACCGTTAGGGCTGTGAACCAAAAACAGGTCCACGTAGCCCGTGTCCGGATCAAGCAACTTGACGCTCTCTACGCACTGTGCGTAGCTCTGGTCGACAGAACCGCCGGGGGTGAGAATCTTGGTAGTGAGATAGATGTCTTTGCGGTTGAGGCCCGACTTCTTGACGGCCAGACCAACCTCCTCCTCGTTGCCGTAGAATTGTGCCGTGTCGATGTGGCGATAGCCACATTCCAATGCAGTCAGGCATGATTGGATGCACACATCGGTTGGAGATCTGTAGACGCCAAACCCCAGCTGGGGGATCTTGAGCGAGTTATTCAGCGAGAGAGTATCGGAAATCGATCGTTTCGCCATTTTGTTGCTTCGTTGTGCTGCAAGGTTTGGTGGAAAAAACTGTAGTGTGAGTGATTTTCCAAAATGTCGGCTGTTATCTCCGATGTGTGAAGAGGGGTATCTATCGTATTGCATGAGCTGAGACTTGGCTTGTTGTTTTCCATGCAGTGTTACTAATTACACATTCACCACCGCGAGGCGCGTCGTGAAGCTCCAGTAAGAATCGAGATTACCAAGTCAATGACGTTTCAACTCTGGCTTCCCATCGTCCTCCCTCAATGCGCAACGATTGCGGAGTCAATGATATCATGCCATTCCTAGAGAGCATAGTCCACCCACTAGTTAATTTCCGGAGAGCAATTCCTGGTTCAAAGGCTTCTAAACAGATTATTGCTTCCTGTCCATCCCTGAATATTGGACCTTTACAATCACCATCATTATGTCGAACGTTGAACTCAACTACTTCACTTGCACGCTTGGGAGGCTTTGAAGTTGAAACAACAAGCCGTTGGTCCCGTGCAGTCGTATGAGACGGTGATTGACTTGATCGAAAAACAAGCTAAGGATAATCCTCAATCTCCAGCCCTCGGATTCGCATCACTCGACGATGAAGAGTCTACTCGCAACGGTGAGTTCAACGACAGTTCTGTAGGTGCACTCACTAATCTCAGCAGTATTTCTCCGTGTCATCTCATTCCACGACATTTGTGAGCTGTCAAAATACGCTGAACGAGCATTATCCCGCTGGATGAGCTCATCCAAAGATGGTAGCTCGACAGTCGGGTTACTCTGCACCAGCAGTTTCGACTTCCTGTTCACTTGGTTGGGTCTTGTACGGTCGGGATATTCAGTTTTGCTTCTGGCGTAAGTTTAATCACGCCCACGTTCACACTGAGAACTCTAACGACTCTTGATAGGCCACAGTTGGAACCCCAGGGGATCCAACATCTTTGCGAGACTTTGGGCGTCACCAAGACATTCGCAGACATGGCGCATAGAGATAGAGCTACCACAATATCTAGCATCGACTTCTTGAGAACCTTGTCATGCCAGGAACTTCTTGGATCCGGGCTTCCAAAGGAACCTCAGCGGCGGTCGGAGATACCTACAGACTGCAAGATACCTGAAGGCTCCAAGGTACCCGACATTGCCTACGTATTCCATACTTCAGGCACTTCATCCGGCCTTCCAAAGCCCATCCCCCAGAGCCAGTTTGGCGTTGTTGGAGCACTACCAGCATTTCCTGGCGGCAACAAGCCCGCCACCTTCTCAACTACACCGCTCTATCACGGCGGCTTCGCGGATTGCATGAGAGCCTGGACGAGCGGGGCCATGATTTGGTTCTTCCCTGAAGGACAAGCCCCTATCACGGGAGCCAACATCTTAAAGGCCATCAACTTCGCGCGCAACAAAGATGCCGCCCCCGTCAAGTACTTTTCGTCGGTGCCGTACGTCCTCCAGATGCTCGCCGAGGAGGATCAAGGTATTCAGATTCTAAAGTCTATGGAGTTGGTTGGTGTTGGCGGTGCCGCCCTACCTCCTGCCGTTGGGGATAAGCTCGTCGATGTAGGTGTCAATCTCTTGTCCCGCATGGGAAGCGCCGAGTGCGGGTTCCTCATGTCCTCGCATCGAGATTACGCAAAGGACAAAGATTGGCAGTTCCTCAGAGTCATCGATGACACTCAGCTGCTAGCATTTGAACCCCGAGAAACCGGGCTCTCGGAACTCGTAGTGAAGCCCGGCTGGCCCTTCAAGGTCAAGACAAATCGCGACGATGGTTCCTACGCCACATCGGGCCTCTTCGAGTCCCATCCTTCCAAGCCAAACGCTTGGCGATACCACAGCAGAGCTGATGCTCAAATCACGCTTGCAAATGGCAAAAAGTTTGATCCCTCGCCCATGGAAGGCAGCATCCTAGCCTCGACGGATTTGTTGCGAGACGTGCTCATCTTTGGGAGCGGAAGAGACTACGCCGGTGCCCTCTTGTTCCCTGTTTCGGATAAAGTCCCTCAGAAGGAAATCATCGACTCTGTCTGGCCACACATCGAGCAGATGAATAACGCCAGCCAAAGCCACGCCCGTATCACCAAGCCTATGCTGTTGGTCGTTCCCGTTCGCGACGGAGAACAGCCTCTTGAAAAAAGCAGCAAAGGTACGATCCTCCGACGCCAAGCCGAGGAGAGATATGCCAGGGAGATTGAGCTGTCGTACAAACTAAGCTCGAGCCGATCAGCTTTTAAGCAAGTCGTAGACGAGCAGCTGACGGAAACAGTTTCGGATTGTTTTTTACGGGTTCTGGGCCACAAGCCTAATCCTGATCAAGATCTCTACCATCAAGGCGTCGACTCTATTGCCTGCGTCCAGACACGAAAGCTCATCGAGTCGAATTGTCTGTCTTCTGGCATGACCCTCCCTATGAACGTTATTTACGACCAGGGTACTATCACGGCGCTCGTGGAGTGCTTGAGACGCGTTCGGGGAGGGCACAACCTCGAAGAGCGGGATGGAGAAGAAACGCAGCTACAGTCCATGCATCAGCTTGTCCAAAAGTACGTGACTTTTGGAGATATCGAGATAGAGCCTCGCACAGGTCAGGGCAATGCTGTTGCCCTTACAGGAGCTACTGGCTTCCTGGGAGCTCATATCCTCAATCTCCTTCGGGATGATGCTCAAGTCGACAAAGTCTACAGCCTTCTCAGGGCCAAATGCCCACAATCTGCCCATGAAAGGGTCTCCAAGGCCCTCGGCAACCGTGGCATGCCAGGCTTGGAGAATTTTGAAAAATCGGAGGCGCATCATGACAAAATTGTTTGCCTACCGTACGATTTATCGAACAAAGATCTTGGGCTATCAGAGGAGCACAGACAACGCATCATGAATGAAGCTACCATCATCATCCACTCGGCTTGGGCAGTCAACTTTAACCTCCGGCTTGACTCGTTCGAAGATCAGATTGCCGGAGCGCAAAACCTGCTCAAGCTAGCAGAAGCGGCACAAGCACGTTTAATATTCGTCAGTTCAACAGCGGCTGTCAGCAATTCGGCCTGTACCCTCATCCCGGAGAAGATCTCCCAAAACCCCTCTGAAGCCTCGCCGATGGGTTACTCTCGCTCAAAGTGGGTTGCTGAACGAATCTGCGAGTCTGCAAACAATCATTTCACCAATGGAGGAGATAATCTCGCCACAGTTGTTCGTATCGGTCAGCTGTGCAGCAATGACGCTGGTATTTGGAATGCAAGCGAAGCATACCCTCTCTTGTTGTCAACTGCACAAGTTGCTGGGTGCTTGCCAGACATTCCGCATGAAACACTCAATTGGCTACCTGTGGAAGAGGCTGCCCATTCAGTCATGGAGATTGCCTTTTCTGGCCATGTTACGAAACCAGAGAACAGTGAACCACTGTCGCCCGCGAAAACCCGGGTCTATCACGTTCTGAACCCACACACCAATCCTTCTTGGATTCAGATGCTGAAATGGATATCAGACAGTGATGAAGCATTTGGCTTTCAGATTGTGTCTCCTCGAGAGTGGATGGACCGACTGGAAGAAGCGCTGAAGGAAAGGGAGGGCAATCATCCATCTCAAGCTCTGCTTGGGCTGTGGAAGCAGAACTATTGCCAAGATGAGGGTCATAAGTGCAAGGTAGGGGAACCCCAGCGGATTCCTTCATTTGACTTGTCTCGCACGCAGCAAGTCTCTGCGGCAATGCGCGAAGTGAAGCCATTGGAGCGTGAGCGAGTTCTGAAGACGTGGAAGTGGGTGTGTGAGGCAATCAGGCCCTATAGGTAGTCGATCGAGAAGTAACCCGAGCAAATATTGAGTTGATGAAAAATATTGCTCTGGAATTTCATTGCTATGGATGCAAGGTATTGGACTAGTAATTTCCTTGAAAACAATTTGATATCAATGCCAACAACACATCTCAACACATGACAGATGGTAGCCCTAACACACTCAAGAAACTCCCATCATTCATACTTCAAGCAGTTCCATCATCCCAAGGCTTAACCATCATCTTAAGCGGCAGATGCAGCAAACGATGCCCAGACTCATTCGGCGCAGGAAGCTGTCCACCCCGAATATTCATCTGCAGCGATTGATGAAGCAGCCTCGGCGCAGCCAGACTTGCATCTCGCTCGTTTCGTAGAGCAACAAACTCATCGGCGGTGATGCCGTCTTTGACGTGCTTGTTCTGCTCTCTGTGCTGTTGGACCGTCATGTACGGCACAGGGGCGCCTCTCTCTTCCGGGGGGTAGTCATGGCCTGTCCAGATCTTGACGTGGCTTGGCATGGAGAGGAGCTTTCTTCCTGATTCATACAGGTCACTTGCACTGCCTCCTGGAAAGTCGCAGCGCGCAGTGCCAATGTCTGCGTGAAAGATGGAGTCGCCACAAAAGACGTTGTCTAGTTATTTTTGTTAGTCGGTGCATGTCTCTCTGGGCTTTTCAGTACTGACCTCCAATCTTGTAGCCGAGATGGTCAGGAGTATGGCCAGGCAAGTGGATAGCCATCGCCTTCAGGTTTCCAATATCAAACGTCTCGTCGTCGTCAAAGAACTTGTCAAAGACACACTCGTACTCTTTTGCCGGGACTCCATATCCCTTGCCGAACCGCGCCTGCACCTGATCGATGCGCTTCCCAATGCCGATGAGCGGCTTGTGCCCTTGAGATTGGGTAAGGCGCTTCTGGAGGTAAGCAGCTGCGGTGAGATGGTCGGCATGGGCATGGGTCTCGAGGATTCTCTCCACCCCGTAGCCCTTGTCCTTGACCAGTGATAGGATCAGGTCGGCGGTTTTGGTGGTAACGGCCTGAGTGACAGGGTCATAGTCCAAAACCGGGTCAATGATGACGGCGGTGAGAGTAGATGGGTCAGCTACCACATATTGCCATGTTCCTGTGACGGTTTCGAACAGGTCATGGACTGTTGGTTCACCAGCGGCACTAGCCTGAGTCGTGTAAGACGCGTGACCTTGGGTGGCAGTCCGGGGCATGGTTGCTTGGGTGGTCATTATTGGTCTTCTGCAAGGCATTTGGCGCGTGATTGTCGTTGATGTTGTCAAAGGCTGAGAAGCAATTGCCGTCTTTGCCACTTGTTGATGAAGCGGGCGAATATGTTTGATGGATCTGTTCAAAATGGATGCTCTTGGAGCTGTGAGTGGAGCCAAAGGTCGGAAGAACTTCATGGTGTCTTTAATGTCGCAATGGTGGTTGATTGATTACAATTGAAGGGCGATCAAGAATGTTTATTTGCAATCAAAGCCAAGTGGCGATTGATTGACGATGAAGTTTTGCGGCTGTTGACGGCTCGGGTCGTCGGGGACCTGTCACCAGCTCGCCGACCACCCGAGTGAGGGATAGCCGACCTGGGGTGTCCGTGATTGGACACATATGCCATTGTGATGGGTAGGGGGTTTTGATCCTCTTACGATTTTAAAGAGTGTTTGAGATTGCATTGATCTTGGTAATACGGGCTTTTGACATTCTGGCCTTTTCCGCGGTTGACGCAGGTGCAGGGTAGTTTTCGGGCTTTGAAGAGATTGACGCTCAACTGAAGGAGTGCGTTGAATGGAAGTGGCGTGATGGCTCAATTGTGAAACAATTCATTATACTACTTTGTTATTGATAATTTTTCGTGTGCTCTTGTGTGGGAAGAGGCAGAGGAGGCTGTCATGGTGAGTGATGGTACAGTTACTTGCTTGCATTGGTCGCCGCGAGGTTTCAAATGCCAAATGCCTGGAGATCACTCTGACCAATGAGACGCCGAACCGTCAGCGGTTGAATGGCCCGAGAACAGACCCTGCACAATAACAATTTGCCGACAGCCTCTCGGTGAGCCCCCCTCGGTGAACCTCGTCTCAGGGTCCAAGCCCAAACAACACAGCAAGCAACGACTCACTCACCAATGGCCTCCCCTCGCTCCAGCGGAAGACGCCGCCCAAGAGGCCAGAATCATCAAGACCGGACCATCGGCGAACGACCCCTGGCATCACGCCATCGCTGAGAGTTTTTCCCGCAAAAACTAGCCCGCAATCGGCGACCAACCGTCGCCGCGCTTTTGATAAT
>SSHR01001196.1:1146-12792 GCA_006518225.1 Fusarium neocosmosporiellum | reverse complement strand
ACTTAGGCACTTAGGCACTTAGGCACTTAGGCACTCGGGCACTCAGGCACTCGGGCACCTTAGGGCTTAAGTAATTACGCACTTAACTAAGACTATGCGCCGGGCTAGGAATATTATGGGATTTATAACTATAGGTATTTAGCTATGCTATTCCATATAGTTATTCATATCTTATATAACAATAGTTATAGCCTAACTTATTTAACTTATATCGGCTTACTTAATATGGAAAAATAGAATCATAAGTAAGTCTACTTTAGGTTATTAAAAAATCTAATGTAATATAATTATTATCTGAGTTAAGATAGTAGCTAAGTGAGATTGCCCAATAGGATATAATTGCGATACCCGCGGCGTACTAGGTGATACGGTTCTAACCAAGACCCGCACTACCCTATGAACATTAAGCTAAGTCAAAATAGGAGAGCAAGCTATATTTGATGGGTTGTTAGTTAGTGGTTCTCGTAGTATATCTCGCCATGACCATACTTTGATGCAGATAGTTCTATATATATAATGCCTAGCTGCTCTTTATACGGCCTTTAACTCAGCGCTATTGATCCCTTAGCCTATTTCTATCTCGGTTTATTAATTAAGTGAGTTCTAAAAGGAATAAGAATGCCAGACGTTCCTACTTTAATAATGCTTATTTCTCTCTCGTTTAATACATTACCTCCAAAGACTTACCACTTTGCAATCTTTTACTCTCCAACTTATTCTTTATAATACTTCTCAGCAACCTTAGCCCCCCTCTCATCCAAGAGGCCCTATCTCAACATATGTCTGTCTTAGACCTCTTCCTTCCTGGTTTCACAAACATCACCAATGCTGCCAATTAAGCCCTCAATGGCAACCTAACTGGCTACACTTAGTTTATGTGTCTCTTTGCGTTGGTTGCGTTCTTGAAGCCATATGTTTTCGAATTGAGAGATTGGTTCATTCAACGCTGCAGTTAGTCACCACAATCAAACCCATATAATCCAGGCTAACCCCCTAAAGCAACAACAATCTACATCAAACGATCGGACGAAACGCACGACATGGTACAAGCCTGGGTCTCATCTCGTCGGTTAGACGATGCTGCTCGTTCTATGCTTGCCAAGATCCGAACAAAGCAAGATTCAATACGCGAGAAACACCTTGAAGGGAAAAAGGCTATTCAATACGCCCCGTGGGAAGGCTCCTTTCTCTTTCGGTATAAGTATAATATGCTTCAATACCGGACTACACTAGTGGAGCAAGGTTTCCACAAAGAGGAGCAGATCTCCATCATTTGTGCTAGGTGATCTTCGGTCTTGAAGGATCTCCTGGAAGAATATCGAACTGCATACCTCAACGAATCAAAGAATAAAACGATCATCTATAGGCACCGCGATGAATACTAGAGAAAGGAGAAAGCGGTAGCTACTCGGCCTCTATCAACAGTCATTCTCGACAAGAAACAAAAGGAACCATTGATCAAGGACATTCAGGATTTCCTCAACCCTGAAACCAGATGCTAGTACTCCGACCATTCGATCCCCTACAAGCGAGGATACCTCCTTCATGGGCCGCCTAGAACGGGGAAATCCAGTTTCAGCTTGTCAGTCGCCGGTGAACTAGATATGGACATTTATGTCATTAGTATCCCTAATATAAACGATCGAATGCTAAAGAGTTTATTCGCCGAGCTTCCAGAAAGATATGTTATCTTGCTGGAGGACATTGATGCAGCAAGAGCTGCGTGTTCCAGGGTCTCCGACTCGGAAGATTCGGACAGTGGCACAGACGCGAGGCCAAAAAGGAAGGGGGTTACTCTTTTAGGCTTACTGAATGTACTTAATGGTGTTACCTCTTAGGAAGACCGAGTCCTTATTATAACCACTAACCATCCCAAAAAGTTAGACTAGGCATTGACGCGTCCCGGCCGAATTGACATGGAGGTCAAGTTTTAGCTTGCTGATAGAGGCATTGTTAAAGATATTTTCCGCTTCATTTTCGGGGAACCAGAGAAGCAAAGGGAGTATAACAGGGTGGCGGAGAGTCAAGCGGATGAGTTTGTCTCGAAGGTACCAGAGTCCAAGTTCAGTCCGGCGGAGATCATATCGTACCTTCTGCCACACAGGTCTTGCCCGGCTGCTGCAGTAGAGAACTGCGGCCAATGGGTGGATGGTCTCCTTAAGGAGAAGCAGGGCAAGAGAGACTCGCTGAAGAGTGGCAGCAGAAATCACCGTAGTTAGAGTTGAGGTCGAGGGGAGTCTTATTAGTCCCTACCGCATTCAGTCTATTGCAATGAAGGTTAAGCAATGTCACACTTATTACTCCGTAAAACCCGACAGGACAACCCTATCTGCATAATCTTGGAGATATTAACTAAAGACTCGTGTGAAGATGGCGTAACCTGGTCCGTTTGAGCATGTGGTTGACTCTGGTCCCGGGTCACTACTACGTTTGTCTATGGCCCATCAAGATTCCGTACCCCCTGAGATTGGCAACCCACGGGGGTGGAGGCATACAACCATCTTTGTGTTGGCCCTTTTGTTTTATTAATCACGCGCTGTCTGATGTAGTGGAGCCATATCTTGCTACGGTCTTTTCTCGTAGATATAAATGAGACCTAGAATCCCCTCGTTGTCACCCCTCAACGCCAGGTGCAAACTCACTCCTATCCGATTCGTTTCGATCACAATGGAAAATCTTACCCAATATCCGGTCACCGAGACCTATCTGATGTCTGGCTTTTCTTTTTTCTCCATCTACCTTTTCGCCTTACTTAAGGGCATCTATTTATGGTCGTGGGAGATACCTCTACTATGGTTCTAAATATTGTCGATAGTAGGATGGAGCATGTCAGAAATAACGGCCTTGATCCTCTTTTCTTTCGAGCATAACCAGCCTGGCGAGCTTCCCGAGTTTCTTGCGGGATCTATCCCGACCGTCTTGGATGTCATATCCTTCTGGGGCGCCGCCATAGTTCAGGTCCATTGAACTCTTCAACAAGCGTATCATTGGCTAATATGACGACTAGATTATAGCAATCATCTATCCATTTGCAGTCGGTAGCGCGAAAGAATGGTATCTCAAATGCCTTTTTATAATCAAATACCTTCAAGTAACGGCCATTACTATCTTTATCATGGTCCCGGGGACTCCGACTCCTCTCCAACTTGCCTACATTGCACCATTCACTTCCCAAGTTGCCACGATTGGATTCATACTTTCCGCTTCCCGAAAGGTACCATCTAAGGGGACATCGAAATCAACCGCTGGTTATTTATCGATCCTAAGTCTGCTTCTTATCTTGGTCTCAGCATTACTGCTGGGGCTTTCGCTTGCTGGATACTACACAACCTCAATGCTCCTACAGTGGTTCCTCTACGTCATGGGCTCGGCCCTGGGTTATCGACTTCCGGAGGCCCAATACCGGAGGCATAATCAAGCGGGTAGAGACTCAGAGCTCGAGATGAATCCAAGTCGCCAACTAAGCCTCAGCGACTCTATCTATAACAACCAATCTTCAGCAAGCCTGGATGGCGATCGAGCGCTTCTCTCCAACCTAGCCCTGCCACAACCTACGACCATGGCCTCAAGCAACAGAATCCACTTATCTAACAGCAGGTAACTGGTTGGTTCTACAGTTTTGCAGCTATCAATGGCATAAAGGGACATGGCATCTTCAGAACTCATTGACTTGTTGTGGTAAGGGATCATACAGAGTGTTGGGGTAAAGAATAGAATCAATTGTTTACTTTTATTTTATCTACGTCTAAAACTCTCTAATTCTCACAAAAACTACTCCTCTTCTAATATGCCAGAAGAGATGGCCACCACGGCGCGAGTGCCGGGGATCGCTTAGTTCAAGCGGGATCGCCAGCAACATTTCGAGTGCATCCCATCCTGCAACTTGGGAACGCTATGTCTGTTTCTTACTTTCATCCAAGTTCTCTATCGGCAGCTGGGTCGACGGTTCCCCGAACGAAGTACAAAATCTCTCTTGGGTCTGTGTAGTACACGACGCACGTGGTGGAGGTTTCCGTGGGGAAAGCCGTTGCCGGGAATAGAACGGTCGCACCTGTAGCAATCGCAGAGATGTGGGTAGCCCGGAACATCTAAAGTGGGGGTACCTGAGTTGGGGTTCGTGCCGCCTGCTTACGTCACGACCTGCCTCGGCACTTTGGAATCGCCACAGGCCCGCCACTTGAGGGGTCGGCTGTGCCCCACACTACGTCATCAGGGTTCGTGAGTCCCTTATTTTATCACGTTTTGCCCCTTTATGACCGACTTGGTTCGCTTCCATGAATGTTGCCTCTACCCAGTCCCCTTACGTTCTTAATGATGTCTCCACTATCTTCTCGTCCAGCTCCATCTCTCGGCGGCAACGGATTGCTTTCGAGTGTCTCCAGATGTCGTAGCCTTCGACCAGCTCCAGTATCGAATTCTAAGGGCTCCACCTCTGGTTCCGACCAAGGACCATCTCTACTATCCCTCCGTCCCCGAGCCAACCTGACAAAGATCGCCTGCGAATCGTGTCGGAAACGAAAGGCCAAGGTACGTGTGGAGTTTCACATATTCATGTTTCTTCTAGAAATCTGACAATTTTGGCCCGCTAACTCGCCATCTCTCCCACGCAGTGCTGTGGCGAACGTCCGAAATGCAGGGGCTGTATCAATAGAGGTGTCCAATGTCATTACCAGGATTCAGACCGGGACCAGTATGCCCTAAAGCGAAAGTACGATGAGATACAAAAAAAAGCCAATACCTACGAACAACTCTACCACCTCCTGACGTGTCTGCCGGAGCGGGAGGCCCAGGACATCCTCCGCAGACTTCGCGAGGGCGCCGACGTCGCCACAACCACGCGGCAGGTGAAAGACGGCGACCTTCCGCTACAGCCAGCATGGTCGCCAGAGACACGACTTCATTATGAGTTCCCTTATTCCACTTCCATGCCGGCTGCTCTGTTATCACCGGACAACCCGTATCTCGGCTCACCAGTATTCGAAATTACGTCCCACGCTCTGCCGCAGTCAGCAGAGCAAACGGAGGTTTGGGCAAGCCAGTCCGAGATGTCGAGTAAATACCGGCCGCTGCTTCCCAACACTACACCAGCATCGAGTTCAACAGAAGATGCCTCCGGCTCTCAGTCTCAATCTTCGCTTTTAGGCCTTGTCTAGATCCCCCGAACGGGAATTCGTGCGGCCTGCGAATCCTGTCGAAAGAAGACGCGAGTAAGACCTTCCTCAACTTGGTTGTTGATTCTATTCAGGAAATCATGCAAATTAACGCGAGTGCAGTGTAATGGCGGCCGGCCTATGTGCAATCGCTGCATTGAAACCACCACAGAGTGCATCTACCGCACCGATGAGGAGGAAAAGAAGGTATCAGCCCTGGAAAGGCGCAATGGCGAGGTGATCGCGGAGTTGGAACAGCTGCGCGAGCTATACGGCATGATACACTCACGGTCGACTGAGGAGGCACAAGAGATCTTCAACCGCATACGGACGAACAGTGATCCCATCGAAGTCTTGCAGATGGTCAAGGCCTCAGATCTACTGCTATAAGGGACTTCGCCCGAAGAAACAGGCATGGAGGCACAGACCAGACGGGAACGGACTTCCAAGTGAGGCGAAGCACTTCATCGTGAGAGAAAAACCGACCCACAGAAGATATTCGCATTCTCATCCGAGTTCCAGAAGAGCACCAGGGATGGGCAAATCTCTCGCCAACTACGGCCTGCGCGAGGCTACCTGCAAGACGCTGGGTCTGTCACTTATCGACATCCCGGATATCCACCCTACAGCGTCGGGCTTCGCCATATGGTCTCGAAACAAAATGATCCGACAAAGGATCTTAGCCAAAGAGCAGGAACTAGGACACTGCCTCAAGGCCACTAAGGTTGAACTACCGACAAAATGGTTCAAGAGATCAAAAAGAAGGACAAGATCGATCCGCCCTTGGCTCAGGAGAGATAACCAGTATCACGTGCTACCGCACGTGATACCCTTTACGAGTATCACGATATTCGCGACTCATCGAAAAGGAGAGGCCAGTGCCACCACGGCATAATCTAGGATGCCAAGGCTACTACTCTGGTGGGATAAAGAATGGAATCAATTGCCTGCTTTCATTTTAGATTACGTCTAAAGTCCCCCAATTCTCATAAAGACGACGTCCCTTCTAACGTGCTAGAAGAGATGGCTACCACGGCGCAAGTCCGTCCCTGGGATCGCTTAGTCCAAGCGAGATCACCTCTAACAACGTGCTAAGTGCATCCCATCCTGCAGCACAAGAACACTTTGTCTATTTCTTACTTTTATCTAAGTTCACTATCGGTAACGGGGTCCGATGATTCCCCGAACGAAGTATAAAATCTTGCATGTGGTGTTGGAGGTTCCAGAGGCGGGGAAAGCTGCTGCCGGGAATAGAACGGTCGCACCCGTCGTGATCGCAGAGAGGGGAGGTAGCCCGGAACATCTAAAGTGCGGGTACCTGAATCGGAACCCGAGTGAAACTTTGAGCTCATGCTCAAGCTTGGTTTGGACTCTATGCTGGCGGTTATTGTGCTGGGTTCGGTTACCATGACGTCTCACATGTTTGGACTCTTCTGGTGTTTACAGTCCTTGATATCGGAGCCAATTGATCTCGCTGATACGCCCATTGCCGATTTCGTGGTCAATTGGTCGGCTGGGGCGAGCGGCCCGTTCCTTGCCCACTAATCTGAGAATGGGCCTTGATAATCGTGTCTTGCATGCACACTTCAGGAGCTCGCCGATTAGCGAATGACCTAACGCGTCCGCGGCGCGCTAAAGTCAATTTTCGCGGGCGGGAGGAGGCATTGGCCACGGACATGGATGGGAGCAAGCGAAGCGCCCTTGTGGAATTTAGGCCCTGTACCCGCTCCTCTTCAGTAATAGCTGCTGCCAGTACCGTATGTACGCAACAAATTCGCACACTCGAATGCCTCTTTTAGCATACTCTAACTGATTAGAGGCCTTGAGCCTTATCCAACAGCCCGTCTCGTGTTTTGTGGGGACATAAGGGCTTTGATGGACCGATCATTACGAAATGCACAAAGCGCGTCTGTGTCCTCGGCAGGAAGCCAAGCGCGACTCCGCCACGCCATAGCCTCGTTAGGCATCCACCGTGGTACCTGTTGACGGATCCCCTCCCTCCTCAGCGCTTTCCTTCAGCGAACCATAGTTGCACCAACATTGTCGCTGTTGGCCCCCACAACGAAGGCAAATCATCTCTTGTCAGCCGGGCCCCAGGGATCGGCATGCTTACAGTGGCAGCGCAAGGGTCAAGACAAAGATAAGACGGATCTCGATGCCGCTCTTGGCGCTCTCAGGCTCCCCATTGCATCGTAGCGGAAAGAAGACGAGGCTCAGTTCGCATATGTAGTGTCAGCGGTTAGGCAGGGTAGCGATCAACGCATCTGGAGAGTCAGGGCAAGCCCATTTGCGTGACCATAAGGCATTGCTGCTTTAGATTAGTTGCGTACGACCAACGACTTCTGGACCTTCTGCCTGGACGCGGCCTGAGGTGGGCGGGCCCTGACCACGGTGGACACAATAACTACGATAAGGCTGTCGCACCCTGCTGGAAGCACTCGCGCAGGGGGTAGCTAAGGGTCAGTTATAAGGCAAGGAACAGACCTGTCAGATCAACGACACCTCACCATGGAGCCCGCCGGCCTAGGTGCGCGCACCTAGGCGGCCCCTCTGATTTCGGCACCCCAGTCGGCGCTTAAACATAGAAAAGTGGTTAGCCCAGAGTCTCGACGCCTGGCCAGGCCCTTCTACCACATGGTACGGGACATTATGGGGTGGGGTGCACTGTCCACGTACGGAGTGCTGCGGAGCCAATTCTCAGGTTCTTTGTGGGTGAATAACACGGTGCTCTTGCCACGGATATGGCTGGGAGTAAGCGCCCTTCAAGAAACATGAAGCATGCCATTGTACTCTTTTTCTCACCATCAGCCGTTGCCTGCCTCCCAACAGCTTCACGTCTTCTCTGTGGTCTGCCTAGATCATACCCAACCTCCTGAATTAGCAACCCATCCACAACGCTCCCTGCCCCCATATCAAAGGTGTGGAGAGGTGGCCAATTGTGGGCATCGACGCCAAGATAACGGGTAAGCCCGCATTTACGACTCGTAACTGCGGGACTTCTTCTCGGAGACGCGAGCAGAAGACCTTAGAACTGTAAATAGCCTAGCATACTTGACCATACGAGGTCGGTCTTCCTGGGCGGAATTAATTTCATTCATTCGTACTTGTTTGTTTGTATATTTTTCGTCTGGCAATCCTTGTGGATGGGTCCAGGGTAAGCTACCCGCCCGGCGTGATCTGACAACCAGCCATGCACACACAAGGTCAAATCGTGCCAGCCTGCTCTTGCCTCTCTTCACCTGCTTGGCTTTGCACTTTCAACTCCCAACACAGCAGAGCCCTGCGATTGACCTAGTGCAGCTGCACACCCTATCACTCAACAGATCTATTGGCCTCACAAGCTGCGCCTAGCTACAGGGTCCTTTTCAGCTGCTGAGGCCTCACCGCACGTAAATCTCATAGATGGTGGCAGTGCGTGCATGGATCTGACAGCGACACCGTCCACGATGCCTGATGCGCGCTTGGCTGTCTCTCCCCTCTCCTTCCTCCCATGTTCAAGTACGAATTGGCCAAAAATTCCGTTGTGACGATCGCCTTTCCCCTGGCGCCGTTCAGTTTAATTATTCCGCGATCTCTACCCCTACCGACACGTCGAGGAAAGTCGCGCCTGTAAATCATAACCAGATGGGCATCTCGCCGAGATGAATGGAAGACAACCTTGGCACGAAGGCCATGGTGAGGCAAGCTCCTCCCACCCTCCGAAACGACGAAAGACCGCACACGACGACCCGGAAGATAGGTTTCACGACTTGCGAAACGGGACGCCCGCCTCGAACGACCAGTATACAATCGCCTGGATCTGCGCGCTACCCATAGAGATAGCCGCAGCTCGCGCCATGCTAGACGACATCCACGAAGACCTACCCAGGCACACAAACGATACGAATACCTACACGCTCGGCGGCATACAGGGCCACAACATCGTCATTGCGTATTTGCCGATAGGCCAGTGCGGAACAAACAACGCGGCGAGCGTGCTGACCCACCTCATCCGAACCTTCCCATCGATCCGCCTTGGTTTGATGGTGGGAATCGGAGGCGGGGTGCCGGGCAAGGTCGATATGCGTTTAGGTGACGTCGTTATCGGGACGAGGGTGATGCAATACGATCTAGGGAAGACCATCGGAAACGGATAGAACCAACGCACTGCGATCCCGAAGAGCCCGCATCACCTACTTGGCACGGCCGTGTCGTCCCTACAAGCAAGGCATGAACGAGACAGCAGCCGAATCCCACTCATATTAGAGGCAAAGTTCGACGAATACCCTTAGTACCGCCGCCCGACTATTATGGACCGCCTCTTCCTCTCGACGTATAAGTATACCTCTCTATTACCTAGTTGCGATGAATGCGACCGTTCGAAGCTAGTACCACGAAGCAGGCGGAGCATGGATAACCCGGTGATACACTACGGCACGATTGCTTTAGGTAACCAAGTCATGAGGGATAGCACCCAGCGAGATAACATCGCTCGACAGCTGGACGCCATCTGTTTTGAGATGGAGGCTGCCGGTCTGATGGATATCCTCCCTTGCCTACCGATTCGGGGAATCTGCGACTACTCGGACTCTCATAAGAATGACGAATGGTAGAGATATGCCGCCGCTGCTGCCGCTGCATACATAAGGGAACTAGTGGCGGTGCTACCCGTCGCTGACGTGCCCAGCCCTTGTAAACTAAATTCAGTGCAAGATGGTGGGGACAAGCAATGTCTGAAAGACCTACGCGTCACTAACCCTCGCGACGACAGGACGCGCATCCGAGATACAAAGGGCCGCCTGCTCAGGGATTGTTACCACTGGATCCTCGACAACGACGACTTCCAGCAATGGCGTGACGATCCGCAGTGCCAGCTGCTCTGGATCAAAGGCGACCCTGGAAAGGGCAAGACGATGCTGCTATGCGGCATCATCGAGGAGCTGGAGAAGGAACCCGACAATCGCCTGTCCTATTTCTTCTGCCAGGCCACCGAGGCACGACTGAGTAATGCGACGGCCGTGCTGCGTGGTCTGATCTACCTTCTAGTCGTCCAACAGCCGTCGCTCATCTCGCATATCCGGGAGAAGTACGACCATGCGGGTAAGCAGCTTTTCGAGGACGGGAATGCCTAGGAAGCCTTATCCAAGATCCTTGCGGCCATGCTCAATGACCCGATTTTGGAGGGTGCTATCCTGGTTGTTGATGCCCTCGATGAGTGCGAGACAAGCCGCGGTCAACTTCTCGATTTCATTATCAAACCGTCTCGCGCCAAGTGGATCGTGTCTAGCCGCAACTGGCAGCATATCGAGGAGAAACTCGGCCGTACAAAGCAGAAGGTCAGACTTGAGCTTGAGTTGAACCAAGACTCCATCTCCAAGGCTGTCGACACATATATTGGATACAAGGTGGACGAGCTGGCAAGCCTTAAGAACTACGACAAGGAAACAAAGGACGCTGTTCAACGCCACTTGGTTGGAAATGCCGACGGCACCTTTCTCTGGGTGGCCTTGGTCTGTCAAGAGCTTGCAGATTCGAAGGCGGTCCGAAAACGGCATACGCTCTCCAAGTTGAAGTCATTCCCACCAGGACTTGATCCCCTCTACAAGCGAATGATGGAACAAATCTCTAATTCGGATGATGCGGACATTTGCAAGGAGATACTGGCTATTGCTTCGGTCGTATACCGACCCATCACCCGGGAGGAATTAAAAGTTGTTGAGTCGCTCGAGGAGGACGAGTACAATGACCTGCCACAAATCATCAAGGCCTGCGGTTCTTTCTTGACTCTTCGAGAAGGTGTCATCTACTTTGTGCATCAATCGGCCAAGGATTTCCTACTCAGCAAGGCATCAGACCAAATTCTACCTTCAGGCGCCGCGCACCAGCACCATGCCATCTTCTCGAGGTCGCTGGCGGCTCTCTCGCAGACTCTCCAGCGTGACGTTTGTAAACTGAACGCCCCAGGATTCCCCATCGGCAAGGTCTTGCCGCCCGACCTTAAACCACTGTCACCCATTCGATACTCTTGCGTCTACTGGGTTGACCATCTCCACGACTCAGATTCCACAGAGGTCAACAATATTCTACAGGATAACGGCAACGTCCATGGATTCATCCAGGAGAAGTACCTGTATTGGCTGGAATGTCTTAGTCTCCTACGGAGCATGTCGGAGGGCGTAAATGCGGTACACAAGCTCGAAGCTTTAGTGGTGAGTTGCTCCAGACGTATGTTGGAGGCTGTCTGACAATGCTATAGAAAAACGCGGAAGCGCAGCAACTGACAGAACTGCTTCGAGACGCGCGCCGTTTCATTCTTTCCAACAGACGGCCGATCGAGATTGCTCCATTGCAGGCCTATGCGTCCGCACTCGTGTTCAGTCCCGAACACAGTCTCATTAGAGAGCCCTTTAAGAAGGAGCCGGACTGGATGATATTGAAGCCAAGAATGGAAGCGGATTGGAACGCGTGTTTACAGACGCTCGAGGGCCATGGCGGCGGGGTGTCGTCGGTGGCCTTG
>SSHR01001192.1:0-23709 GCA_006518225.1 Fusarium neocosmosporiellum | reverse complement strand
TTCCAAAAAAGTTCAGGAGACACCTGCATATTCTTGCCCCGGTGGGCTGAATGCACTTTTGACACGGAAATACAATTGCCTAGTGTGGTATGGAGGGGAGGGGGGGGAAGCATGGGACGGGATGTAAGTAAGCAAGGCTGTGTGGGAGGATTGTGCATTTTCTTTTTGTGATTTTGGGAATGAGGAGGGGGGTGAGTCATTCTAAAAGATGGTGTTGAAAAAGTGCAGAGAGTGACACGGCAGATGACGACAGTGAAGAATGTTTATGCGTAGGCAGGCAGGCAGTAGCAAGACGTCCATGATGGTAGAGCATGGGGTGATGGAATCCATGGATCCCTAGCTATAGCAGCTATCTAGACGGCGCCGGATACGGCGTGCTATCGAAACAAGGTGTTTCAAGGGACACAAACCCTCAATACCCCAGATTTCTCATCCCATCCCATCAAAGTTGGAGCCACATGTCAGAGAAACCACACACACCGTGGGGGATCTTCACGACGCGGGACGTCATGCGCCCATAGGCAACGACATGCAACCCTTTTGTGGGAAATCACAAAACGAAAAGCCCAGCTTCCGGGTGGTTCACATTTGAACCAACAAAGATGGTTGTGACCCACGGGGAAGCCGAAAAAAGAGCCTGCATGTGCACATTCACATCTACCATCGTCGATCAATCAAGAGTGGAAATTTTCTTGAGGCTCTGCTCTTTGCTGTTCACCCAGGAAAACTCCGTCTTGACTGATTCACCGTAAGTTTGCGCCACCAGCGTTGAATCTGAGGTTATCCGTATTGGCGCTCTCACGCCCAGCCGTTTGAAAAAGAGGGGGGAAAGCCATGCTTCTACCCGTGTGCAAGCATGTGATGTCACCATCGACCAAAGGGCTGAGTCTTTGGGTTCCAAGCCATGTTTGTTTGCTTTTTTCCCTCTCAACTTACTTATCGAGGGTGGTCATCTTGTGGGAAAAGGGTTGAGCCGACTGAACCCATCATGGTTGTTCAGCATCTGTGAGGTTGTACCTTTGATACCCGACGAGCATAGATAGGGGATGATTCAATTCATAATAATGAGACTAGTTCTTAGTCAGCTAGGTCCTTGATAAGGTAGATGGTACCGTTTATACCGTGCCAAAGGTTTCACACTGCTCACTCGCCGTTCCCGTCTCAAAGAAAGGAGTGTAGGCATCGGGAAAGAAGAGTGTATTCAGGTTAATAGGAGTAAACTACTTGACCTATTCTGTAGTGAAATGGATAATGCTCCGGGTAAACAGGAAAGAGTCGTCATCCTCCAACAACATTCATCGTCCCTGTCCACAACAACCGTGATCCAGCGACACTGATCTGTACCAAGTCCGTCTACCCACTATTCCTGCTCGAATAGTTCCTTCAAGGCCTGTGGTGATTGAACAGGTAGTGAGTCGCCGCCGAGCCACTCTAGTATGCCATGTCTTGGTTCCGGTTGAATGTTCATCTCGGGTTCCTTGTGCTTCGGTGCGTTGTTAACATCATGATGCTCTGGCTCGACGGGATCCTTCTCCTTCTTTTTGCCCCACCACCACTTCCATTTCTTCTTCTTCTTCTTCGCCTTGGGCTCGGTAGAGATGGGGAGCCTCTCTTCAAGTCGGTCGTGCTCCTTGGCCTTGGTCAGCCCCATGCTCTGGCTGATGCGTCGCCAGGACATGTCGTTGTTCTTCGATCTGACTGCCACCACCTTGCTTTGGGCTAACCCGGGAAACTTGGTGTCTTTACAAACGCTGCTAGAGTACTGGAACTGCCTTGTTTGTGGATTGTACCGCTGGTAATAATGAGGAAGGTGATGCGGGTGATGACTATGTCTCTGATGGTCACAAGATCTTCTGCAAGTCTCTTCGGAGTGTCTAACTTCGTTGTGTCTTCTGCGATGACCGTGTGTACCTCCATCCTCCACCGAGGACCTCCTCCCAACGGCAGAGGACTCGCAGGTGTGGGCATGCGAAGACGGCTCGACCCGAGGATGCTGCTCGTCAGTTGAAGTTCTCCTCCTTGAGCGTATCGACGGCGGGTAAGAGGGATGGGACAAGGCCGAGTGCCTCGAGGCCTCGCGGGTGTGGGCATGCGGAAACGGCTCGACCCGAGGACGCTGCTCGTCGGTTGAATTTCTCCTCCTCGAGCGTACCGGCGGCGGGTAAACGGGACAAGACCTCGATGTGTCGCGGGGTTGGCCGGCCTCCGCGGTGAGGACTGCATAACTGTAGCCGTAGCCTCCAGAGTCGCATATCGTCATGGTTGTAATGTAGCCAAATTGGAGAGAGGGGAGAAAAAAAGGTGAAACTGCTAAATGGGAGCATTCATTGCTAGCGACAGCTGATGAGGAGAGTCGGTGTAGGCCTGGCTTTGATAGTGATGAGTTATAGAGGAGTTGCAGGAATCTGGATAGACTGCCCTGGCTGAGTAGGAAGTCTGAGCATCATGTTTACCTAGGGACACGTGCACGCGGTTCTTGCGGTGGTTGATGTTGTTGAGGGAAGGAGTGGCAGAGGGCAACTACCCCTTCATTGTTTCAGTGCGTCTCCTCGCTCAGTCAACCTCTCACCTTTCCACTCCTACCAAATTATATCCCTTAAATCTTAGGAGAAGTGCAAATCGTTATCCCTAGGTCATCCAAGTGTATCTCTCTTCGTACTGCCGTCGATTCATTCTTCCCGCGACACGAGTTCAGGGTATTTTGACACTCACCCATAAGGAGTTGCAGCGAACCCTCACTTGGATGATGATCTCGTTGAATAAATCAGTTCGCTTCGTATACTATCTACTAATCCAAAAGCCCAATCATTAGGTAACAAACTCGGGGCGATATCGTACTCCAGGTGCTAACACCGGTATAGATCTTGTGTCCTACAACCCAAAACGCCAACTCTCATCAACCTCAAAGCTCCCAATCATTAACCTTTTCCCCCCTCTCTCAAGATCCAAAATCCATTAAATCTCAATCTCAGATTCGCTCTCATATCCAGTAGCCCACAAGCTGACTCTCATGATCAGCACATGCGTCGGGTCTTGACGGCCCTCAGTCCCTCTCAAGGTCTGCGGACTTTTCCATCCGGATAACATGGCATCTCGCTGTAAAGCACCAGATACACAGGCCTGGGCGGTTCTGGCTGCCAGTCCATGTAGTCATCCATCTTGTTCCCCACGCCAAACTCCTCAACGCACTCTTTGATGATGGACGTGACGGCCGTGCGGAGTCTCTGGAGATCGAATGGTCCAGGTCGGTCGAGATCCATCTTCTCCTGGTTGGTGTTGCAACGTTGGGTCTGCTGCTCGGACTCTACGTCAGACTCGGAAATGGCGTCTATGTCGCCGTCGCTATCGACGGTGGGCTCTCGCATGCGGTTTCGCCCCCGGTTCCGCTTTGCTTCGCGTCGCTCGCGGCGTTTCTGGTTCTTGAGCTTTTTGGCGGACTTTGGGACTGGCAACTGGCTCTCGGTAGTGCGGCTTGTGGGCTTTGAGGATCGTGCCCGGCGGTTGTTTCTGCGAGACATGTTGGAGATGTGTGCCGGCGACGTATGTATCTCCAAGTTGTGGTGATGTGGTCAAGGTAGCCAGTGTGGATTCCCGTGGATCAATTTCATGATCCCCGTTTGGAGGTAAGTGTTTTGGAGAATTTATTGCTGCCATGTCGTCTCCTTGCTGGACTTTTGAGTACAAAGAGTAGAATCCTCCGGGTTGAGAGTGAATGTTGAGGGAAAAGTAGGCAAGAAGGTGAAGATCTTGCTAGGCACATCAAACAGCATTCACCAAGTATTCTCTGACGTCGACCAATGCCTTGCTATTTCATGGGGTTTCTTACTTCACCACGAAACAGGCAACGGCCCTGCTTGTGAAGTTGTGCATGGAGGCCTGGTCTTGATCGAGCAAACATCAGGATTCACAGCACAAAGGAGTCATGTTCTTTGAGAGGAGAGATGTCAGAAATTCGTATATAGACAAAGAAAACAGAGAGGTGATAAGGAGGAGCGATTGGATCCTTGACAATCTTGCAAGGAATTCGCGCGTGCCATGCCTTGCATCTTCACCTGAAGATCCCAACTGTCTCAACCAGGGCCAACATAAAAGGCCCTGGAAGTTCCCAGATTGATTCACTCCATAAAGTTACAAGGTATCTATGGAAAGAACCCTACAGCCTAAATCTTGCGGGTTTGATCTAGTTACTGCATGGCCTGTCTAACGGCCATTTCTTGATCCAGACCTGCAATAGCCTCTTCCGACTCCCAAGAAAAGATAGTTAGATTAAGCTCTAAATGTGCAGCATCGGTTAATAACTTCCGTTTCATGACCCCTTCACTTTGCCGAGGCATGCAGCAAATCAGGATCGCGCTCAGCTCTCAGCTGAACAGCTTGCAGGCTTCCGGTCCATGGCGTGACTCTGTTCTAGGGAGAAGACTAATCACTACTTATTCATTTACTTGTTCATCTTCAGTTGAACTTGACGGGGCTCGCCTGTAGCTGGCATTGATAATGGACATATCGAGACAATAAAAGCATGCAATGGTCGATCTAGGCCTTGGCAAAGGGGCTATAAATACATGATCTCCGTCTGCCCAGTCGAGGCTTGCCACGGTGCATAAGTCGGTCGGCGCCCCCTCAATTTGGGCGAGGCTGGATGCTGTTGTGAAACATACAAGGCCAACGATGTCAAGGCCATGGACCAGGAGAAGCGCGACTCTTGCACCGGAGACTGGTAAGCTTCGAACCTCTTGAACTCACTAGCAGGCGCTCTCTGGGCACTCGATTAGATCGATCGAGGGAGATGAAGAAACATTTTCTTGAATCTACCATGTTCTTGGGAGTACCCCCGCTATCTGAGGAGAGGTTCAAATCAGGCTGCGTAGGATTCAGCTGAAGAGCGGTTGGGCTGTGTACTGCGCGGGATAGAAGTGGCTTGCATGATATGTATGCCAGGGTATGGATATCGTCACCTGCCCTTCTGCTTAAACAAGAGCGTGTAGCGAGAGTCGTGGGCTACAGCCTTTCCCTTCTTTCTCGTCGTTCTTCGTGTCTCCCCTACCAACCGACGGGGTACTCTTCCAAGGCATGTTTCGCAATTGACTTGAACATGGAGTCTCGACTGTGGCCTCTCCGACAGGCACTTTGGGGGCGTTCGCCGGTTTGGAAGAACGCTCCTTCGAGCCTCTTTCGCCGAGACTCCGCGCCAGCGGTTTGCTACGACGACTGCGGTGAGTCTAAAGGCATCCTCTTTGTCGGCGCACTATCATGATTGACGACGACGTCTGTGTAGATGGCGCTTACAAGGTCGCCTTGTCGTTGGGGAAAACTGATAAAATATGTGCCAAGGATAGCACCTTTATGGACTTATACGCCGCCTGCACAGACTGCATAACACAAAATGCTGGAGACGCTCGGGATTCCATTCAGCATTATATCGAACCCAAGTTTGGCCAATTCATCAGCTATTGTGAAGGGGATGATACAACGAACCCTCAGCCAGAGAACCCTCAGCCAACTACTACTACAGACTGTGATGGATGCATCACCACAGTCATGACAGATTGGCAAAAAAAAACACGGTCACAATCGTTTTGGGCACGGAGGCGGTGCCGACCGCCTCTCTTCTTGATGGTAAACCAGCAAGCTCTGTTTTGCATTGCCTGAGCTGGAGTTAACTATGAAACAAGCAAAGGTCTTCTACTCAACAGTCAAGGAGACGCTCCATGTCACGCACCACGTAACAGCACAAGCATCCCAAACGGCGGCTTTAGAGATTGAGCCTGACGGTATGGTTACAGCGTTGCCCCCTCTTTAGCATGTCCTAACCTTTCTCCATAACCAGGCAAGTCCTCGGATCCCAACCTGGCTACTATCGTCGGCCCCCTCGTACCCTCAGTCGCACTCCTCATCGTCCTCGCGTTCATCGGCTTCCGATGGTACAAGAAGAGAGAAAAGATAAAGGACCAAGAGGCGCAGATCGAGGTGGACGAAGAAGCCAAGACTGAAAAGGCTCAGCTGCACTCGGACTGTGTACCTCGGCCAACCTATGAGCTGGAGGGCTCGACACCCATCGTCCCGGACCCAATCTCTCCAGACGGGGCAGAGATGGCTGCGAATGAAGTTGCAGCTCACGAGATGCCGACAAACAAGAAGCTGGGGGAGAGAACGATTGAGGAGAACGAGTCGGGGCAGATTAAGACGGAAGAAAGCAAGACTGGAGAGAACAAGACTGAAGAAGGCAAAAGTGAAGAGAGCAAGGCTGAAGATAAACCAGTGAGCAGGGGAAACGATACGGCAGGTTCCTCCAAGTGAGGTAGTAGTTGAGGGAGCGACGGGTTGGCGATGCTTGTTATTCTTTTACGCGTGCTCTCAAGTCTGAAACCCAGGCACATCAGTCTTGATACCCCAACAATGTCATTTTCAGCCCATAATCTGCCAAGCCCAAGGTTTCTCACGTTGCACTCTCACATTTACAACGTTGCCTGTGGTTGCCAAAAAAAAAAAAGGTCACGGTCAAGCCTCGATGATCGGCAACCATAACGTCAAGCGTGGGCATAGAGCTGATCGACATCAGCGCTAAGTACTCGGGCAAGTCCTTTGAGTACTGTAAAAGAGAACAGACGTCTTTTGCTGGATGTTTGGAGTTTCCGTCTGGTGGCGATACGAGATCGTCGACGTCACTGATTAAATGGCACAGGCTGTGTTGCTCGCTCGAGATGATCAAGGCGGCGTTTGTTCAAAACTCGGCCTTGCGATCGACAATCTTGAAGAGGATGCTTAAAATAAGTAAAAGGGAGGGGAATTACCGACGACCCGAAAAATAGTCATATTTTGCTTCTTTGCATCTCCCTCTTATATCCTTACTTTGATTCCTTGGCATGTCCAAACACCACTTACACGATTGAAGATGGATTTTCTACTTCAATATGCTGGACAGACATGGAGATCCATGTTCCAACCTCAAGTCTCTGTTCAGACTAACCCTGCTGGACATCTTCATCTTCGACGAGACATGACTCCATCGATATGCTACGATGACTGCAGTACGACACCTCTCTCTGACCATGACTATCCAGCAGCTCACCCTTTCTAGACAACGCCTACAAGATTGGTCTCTCGGATGGAGACAAGACCGATAGACTATGTGCCGAGAACGGCTCCTTCATGCAGGTCTACAACATCTGCATAGACTGTGTAAAAGAAAACAGCGACTCGACAAAAGACACCGTAAACGCCGACGTGCAAAACGAGTTCAAGCAGTTCCTCGACAAGTGCAAAGACTCCGAAAGTGCATCCACCATAGCACCCAACAAGAACGTCATACAGACAACTTCGTGTGCCGGGTGCGCGACCACGGTCTTGACCGATTACACTGGAGGGGTTATCACGGTCGTTTTGGGGACCAAGACAGGAGCTGCGACAGCTTCTTTAAGCAGTATGTTACGAGGGTCGAGCATATGGGATGAGAGCTAATTGTGAGCAAGACTTTTTCACTGTGACGCGGACTCTCGAGGTCACTCAGACGGCAGACCCAGGCTCTGACTCGAATGGTATGTCCAGGACATATCCCAATGAATAATGGCCAACTGACCGAGAACCAGACGACTCTTCAAATGCCAACATACCCATCATCGTCGGATCGGTCATCCCATCCTTTGTCTTCCTCACATGCGCCGCCTTCTTCGGCGTCTGGTGGTGGAAGCGACGACAGAAGCAGCCCAAGGAGCCGAAACTCGCCCAAGTCGAGGGTGGCGGCTCAGAAAAGCCAGAAGCCGAGTACAAGGCACAGCTATCCTCAGACTGCGTTCCTCGTCCTACGTACGAGCTGGAAGGGTCGGCACCAATAGCCCCAGGCTCTTCTTCGTCTGATACGGCTGTCGAGGCTGAGATGCCGGCGAATGAAGTGCCTGCTCAGGAGATGCCGACCGAGGTGAACAATACAAGACGCCAGCCGGGGAATGGAAGCCCGGGTGGATAGGATTGGGGGCTATCTCTTGAGTCGAACTTGAGATGCGTCTGCAAGGTACGGTCGAGGTAAGACGCCAGCCATATGCCCGGCCGCGAAATAACGTTGCCAAGCCCAAGCCCAGGATCGAGCTAAGGGAGAAGACTCTTCCATAGGCCAGCTGGCTGTTACGAAAAGTGACAGCTCGACTCGAGATTGACTCGTGTTCCAGCATGAGGAATCCGTCTTGGCCCTATCTCCAACAAATAGCATCGACGACCCCCATCCCCCAAGCTCGTTCTAGAACCAGACCATCATGTTCAGCCCATCAATTCCCGGGAATAGCTCCGGAAACCGCCTCCCAGTTGAGGCTAAGCCGGTGAGACCTTGGGGGCGGAGCGCCGGACTTTGCGCTCAATCTGAAGCTATTCAGGGGCTACCAGGTTAGCGTACGAAACGGCTCAACAAGGCCCAGCAAGTGGTCTAGAGCCTGACTTGCTATGGTTTTAGTGTGGCTGGCTCTATCTTGGTTGTTGACAGTTCGACGTTGACAGCCTAGAAGGGGGCCGTTGGAATGATACTCTGAACTCTTACTCAATGACTGGCCCATCTGAATATGATCGTAGCTCGTATTCTGTAATACCACACAGCAAGCATCTTGACCAGCTTAATGGATCACGCGACAAGAGACAACATGCCGGTCGGATACGCCGTCGGGATCTGACAAATATTAACGGCACAGGGACCGAGATTGTCGATGCAGCCGTGGTTCTCGACAATCTAGGCTCGCCAAGGTGTCAGGGGACCTTGATTCCAGACAGGCGGTTTATGCTAGGGGGGGGGGCCGAGCTCTCGTTCAGACAACTCGGGCGTAGTTCCCCTTGCAAGGACCAGGGGAAAGGGGACAGGACATGGGATGGATAATTGTCAGGATCTTGACCATGGCACGTGCGGCGACGATGACTCTGTTGAAGCCATGGTGCCATTGCCAAGAGTGAAGGTCTGGCGCGGGGTTGGTGATGGCTTCGCTGGCGGCGGGAATTAGCTGTGGCAATAATGAGTCCGGGCCAGCAAATGGCGTCGGACCCGGGCTTAGAAAAGTGACCAATGGCTTTTGACCAGCCAGACCTCCTTTGTTCTCTTATCTCAGATGATGTTAGGTCAATAATCAAGATTCACAGTACAGTTAGCTCCAGAGTCTGGGCGCGGGCTAACAGAAACCCGACCACTCGGGCTACCCTCCATTTTCAGGTGCTGAAGGATGCGCCAAGTGACGACGCCATTGGCGATGCCTTGGTGGTGGTGATGAATGTCCGCGGGGCCAGGCACTAAGCTGGCTGGTGTGGTCCGACGATGAGGATTTGCTGGGACGAGAATTCGCAATCACTCCATCTGCCAAGAGCCGCGGTTCTTATTCCATCAAGTCGCAGCTTGTCTATCGTGAGTAGAGATGGGTGGTGTGAGCTTGAGAGAGCAGACCAAGTATACCCCAGATCTCTCTGTCTTTACCCCAGAATCGCCCAGCCCTGGGGGAAATCTGGGGTTTGCGAGATTTTCTGGGTTCGCAATGGGATCTGATCACTCGGCGTCGAGATAGTCGAACGAGTGGCATCACGAGAAGCTGGGGAAGCTGGCATCATGACGCTTCCCATGAACCTGGTGTTGCAGAAGCGAGGCCCAAGATTGGGTGACTGTGCCGTCAGTGTGCATAGACATGGCACCACTATGGCTTTTTGTGCTCAGCAGCATCTGTAATGGATGCATATACAAGATATGCATAAGCCAAAAACCTTCAAGGGCTGTCGACCAAGCCCAGACCGTTACATCTTGCATCCAACAAACGTGGCATATAACACCGCTCAAGAGAGTGACCGTCTTAGGTCGTTTCCGCTGCGTATGTGGCGTCCATCGGTGCAAGGCAGAGGAGCAGACCGCCCCAAGAGATGTGACACGATACTGGCGGCATCGTGAGCCTGGTCTCCCGCGTGGCATCCAGAGCAAAGTAGCCCTCGTGGGAAATGATTTGCGGTCAACACACGTGGCCAAGGCGACGGCGCGAACATGGTCAATAAAGATGGACTGAAACCTCGATGGGACGCTTCATTTGTCACAATATCGATCAAGCCGCAGGGTTTCAGTGACGGCGCCAAACGTGGACTCGACTTACGGAAGAGGCGGCAGTCGATCCCGTAAGCAAAGCCGCCTGCACAGAGAAAGGGGCCTGATTTCAAGAGGCAACCTGGGGTTGGACAGCCACAGCTTGAGCGCTTTGACGTCGACACGGGTTTAAGAGGGAACAAGGCGGCAAGTTGAGTCGTGGAACTGCTTGGCGGAGGGGGGACGAGACGCTGAAGAAAGGTTCCACTTGGGCTTTGTGAGCGCTGACGGATCATGGGTCCGCGTGCTTTTGGGGGGATGGCCATTGATGAAAAGGAGATGCTGTGTACGGCCTGTGAAGTCAGTGAAGCTTATCAGGAAGCGGTGAGAAGCATATCGTTTGGATACGAGAGAGATGGTGTTGAACAGGACAAGGCAAGACGCCTCCGTCAACTGCTGACCTTTGCTGAATATTCCCCGGATCCTCTCCATCTGCCGTCCCCATCGCCCCCCTCTACCCGTGCCCTCGTCCTCTCGCTCTCGCTCGTCTTTCTTTTCCCCCAGATGCCAAGCCCCCTCACACAGCAGGGGTCCCATGGGCTGGGCGTGGCTGGCCAAGAGCTGTCGTGGCGAAGAAAAACCCCGCGCCAAGCAAAGACATGGGAAAGACCAAGACAACGAGGTCAATTGGATCCTCCTTTTCTCCAGCGGGCGCTGTCGAGCTGAAGGGAAAAAAGCTGGGGAGGGTCACGATGGGCTTGGCTCTGGGGAAATTGGGCAAAGGGAGGGAAGCAGGAACCCACGTGAAGACGAAGAAAACTCTAGAAATGCCGATTCCGATGTTGGGACTTATACCGAGGCCTAGACAACCAGAATTTAATTAAATCGATAGCTCTGTCTCGAGAGGGCGAAGATCATTGCTGTCAACTGTCTCGCGGCCGAGTTTCTCGGGGCATTTGTCATTAAATCGGCGGCTTCTAGTGCCGGGTCTAACAGTTGAAGGAAAAGCTTGGTAGGAGAGGAAGCTCCTGGCTGGCTACTCAGGGGTCGACGACGACATCTACGTAAGAATAGGGCCGTAAGGAGGGCGCCGTTCCTGACACTATGACGGCAAAGAGAAGGTGAATCAGGATCTTTGAGTAATGAGATGAAGCCAGGGACCACCCAATGTCAGCAGTAAAGAGTCAGTGCTTCTTCAACAGAGTCAGTGCTCTCCAGGGGATCTGTTTTACGTGCCGCTGGTTGCTCAGAGGGAGGCCATTCCAGTGGACCTGCGCCACCTGCCCACCTTCCTCTGCTGCTGCTCCACTGCACCTTCCGGCATCAACGGGTTACAGACAGGGGAAGGCGCGGGCTGACCAACCCCAAGATCCTCAGGCATGCAGTCGGCTCTGCTCACCAGGTTTCTCCACAAACTCCACACACACATCATCTCTGCCCTCACACCTCCATCAGACACACACCATCGACACCCATTATCGACCATCCATTGGAAATGCACAGCACAGCACAACAGGCCCGCTGGTCCGTCGCCGCGTCCAACTGCCCAGCTGCTCTCTTCTCCAACGCCATTGATTCGTCGCCACCTTCTTCTCTCCGTGCCATTCTCCATCCGCGTTCCTACCTCGACGACAAGGCCCTAGAGAGCTTGGCTGAGCTGTCTAGGCCACAACAGGTCTCGTCTGGCGGACGCTGCCTGTCTGTGGTAGATACAGCCCTAATGCGAGATGGATAGCCATGCCTCTGGGCTACCACCACCCATTGTTCCTCCCATGCTATCTGCCGTCCAGTTTGACTTTGAGGCTTAATCATCCTCCCGCTGTCGTGCTCTAGGCTGTTTCTTCCTTTTCTTGACTCTTGTCATACCAAGTTATGCCACTCCGCTGCTTCGACCACCGAGATATCCGTCGACGCAGCTGCCCTCGATCTTTCTTACGTCAAAACCAACCAACCCTGTGGAGCTCCATCTCGAGTCTCTCCCTGTGGACACCTTGAGTCTCCCTGCCCTGTTCCCCCGGGCCCCATTAATGATGCGTCCGACAGGAAGCCCACTCGCATCTCCAGCGCATCAAGCCAGCCGTCCATGCTCGCAGGGGCACCCTCGTCAATGGTTTCCGTGACCTAGACCCTTCCTTTTCCCTCCTCACCTGTCCTCTTATCCCCCTCTTTGTCGTAGTCTCTGTTCTAGCTCTTCTAGCTCCCCCTCCTCTGTTGCAGCAGCAGCAGCCTCATCTGCCTCTTTTGGATCGTCCCTCGAACCATTCGAATCCTGTTCCTGCCCCTCCCTGCAACACCCATCTACACACACCTCTTGTCTTCCTTTGTGCCGGGTTCTTGGCTGCTTCTGGGCAAGACTACTTGTATCTTGTCTTTCCCACCACACCCACCAGCATCGCCCCCTCCATATTCCTTCTTTGCCATCCTGCCATGATGATCTGCGTCCTCCCCTCATTCACTCTCGCCTGTCCGTCATCACGCTAGAGTACATCATAATCACACTGGCCTGTTTTGACTTGCTTTGCCTTTTGTTCCTGGTTTTATATTCCCAGGTTGGGTTGGACCTGCCTCTGTCACCCAGCTTCCAAAGGTAACCTCACGAGACTTGCCATAAGCTGGCCACGTCTTGAACAGCTATTCCAACTCTTCAAAAGATCGGATTGTGTTTACGAGAATGATACTTTATCGGTGAGACGATATCGCCCGCTCTCACTCCGACTGAACGACTCAATTACACCACGTTCACGATACTATTACTACAACCATCATCGCCCTAGGCCTCGCGCTTCAACTTCGTCGCCATGCCGTCGTCCGAGACCCTCACGCCGTCGCAACTCAATTCCATCAGCATCATTGAACGAGTATGCTCGGTGTTTTCGTTGCTAGGCTCCCTCTTCGTCATTGGAACGTTTGTGTCATCCAAGGCGTTTCATAAGCCCATCAACCGCCTCGTCTTTTACGCCTCGTTTGGCAACATGATGACCAATGTTGGAACATTAATGTCGAGGCAATATTTGGGTTCACCTCATTCCGTGGGCTGCCAGTTCCAAGCCTTCTTGATCCAGATGTAAGTGACTTTCCGTATGCTCCTAGTCAGACACTAACATGAGCAGGTTCATGCCCGCAGATGCATTCTGGACCCTGTCCATGGCCATCAATGTGTATCTGACGTTCTACTTCAAGTTTGACGCCCGAAGACTGCGCAAGATGGAAATCCCCTACCTTGTCGGCTGCTACGGAATCCCATTCATTCCAGCCTTCGTTTACATCTTCATCAAGAACAGGGAGGGCGAGCGAATGTATGGTGATGCAACGCTGTGGTGCTGGGTGAGTCCCGAGTGGGATATCTGGCGCATCATCACATTCTACGGACCCATCTGGTAAGCAGCACTCAAACCAGAACTAAAAGCCCAATGCTGACATTCACAGGGTCGTCATTGCCATCACCTTCTTTATCTATATCCGCGCTGGACACACCATCTATCGCAAACGAAGAGACCTCGACAACTTCAGCTCGACTGATCAGGACCTCACCTCCCTCGGAGATGCCCTCGCTACTATCAAGACCACTGAGGTTTCGGTGACGACCGAGGTCATGGCCCCAAATGCAATCCACCTTCAGCCCATGGGCCGCCGATCTCCGGACGTCAACAGCCCGCAGGACACAAACGGAGCTTACTCGGTCACTATCTCGGCAGATACTAGCTCCGGGGATATTGCCGATGTAGTGCTCCCGATCCAGCAGCAGCAGACGCGGACCAGCATGCAGGTTCCCCCCGTTCAGCGCAACCCAGCTCGACGACGGAATCGCGAGCTCAATAACGCAGCATGGCAGTACACCAAGTGTGCCCTGCTCTTCTTCACAGCCATCCTCATTACCTGGATTCCGTCGAGCGCCAACCGTGTATATGCCGTGTTCCACACCAAGCACTCGTCAGTACCGCTCGAGTTTATGAGCGCTTTTGTGCTTCCACTTCAGGGCTTTTGGAACGCGATCATCTACATGGTCACATCGTGGGGTGCATGCAAGAGCCTGCTGAGCGACCTACGCATGGGTCGACGACCAGACGTGACCGAGTTGGTGGGTGGCATGGCGCCCGAGATCAGCGTGCACCATCATCACCACCACCGACATAATCTTAGCCAGTTCCGGGCTAATACGCGCTCAAATAAGTATGAGACGGAAAGTATGACGGAGCTAGCCAACGAGAGCAGGCCAAACTCGGACGACGGACGACGAGATAACATACACGTATGAGGGCCCCGTGCGTGATTGGAGGAGTGGTTTTTACATACTTTTCTTTTGTATCACCTTGTATAATGAAGACACGGCTTCCATGGATGGACTGTGTCTTGGATAGCGAGCTACACATTAAAGAACGGCATTGGAGGATTGGCCGGACGGATATGACGGATACCCCAGTTTCGTGTCGCGACTGATTATATATGTTTACGGAAAAGCCTAGGGGCTTGAATTGCGCATCCGATGGGTAGGATGCTAGTTGAAGATGAAGGTATGCTAGTACATAGGAGATCAGGGAGTTGGCGGTACATACATTTACTTGCACAAGTGTCTGAATAGACTCTCGGTGTATATTTTTGCATTGATATGAGAACATTTACAGAGTACTTGACGTGACGATTTTATCAGGTTTTGCAGCCCAGACTGGAGTGTCGTCAAGTTTATCGAAGCTTATCAGTTGGGCATTGCTTTTGCTCCAGTCCCCTTGTCCCCCGCCTCTTGTCGAATCAATGCGTCACATTTTTGTTGTTTTTTCCCTCTTGCTTTTTCTACGAAACATGCGACCCGCCTCTCCTTTTTACTTTTGCTGTCAAATTCATGCGAGCGATTAACGAAGCGAAGGAACCGAGAATCCTTGACCGCCACATGCGGTGGTTGGAGAGAAGCAAAAAGTTCTGCAGAGTTTTGAATGGGCCTAGATGCACAAGGAAGGATGCACAGAACTTTTCCTCGTGGATTGCATACGTATTACGTTTAGACCTCCTTTACGCTGAGGGCTTTATCCGGCACACGAGGAGAAAACGTGGTGTTCTGTAGGGAAAAAAAAACCACGCGGTGGGCAGGGGATGGGAGCATGCGCGTTCTGTCATATAAGGGGGCGTATAGTCGCTTGTCCGGAGGGAGTGATGATAGAATGAAGGATTTTGGAGAAATTGGGTATTTCTGATATGTTTGTTGGAGAAGAGAGAGGGGGGAATATTTTGTGCAAAAGGGCGGAGAAGAGGGGATGTGTGGGTGATGAGGAAAACGAGGTCATCGTGAAAAGCAAAAACAACAGCACACGAGCAAGTCTGGGGAAAATCTGGGGATGGACTTATCAGTGGGCTGTTTTTCTCTTTCCTTTTTCCTGTTTTTTTTTTTTACCGGCCCCCTTTTTTTTTCGTCAAGAGATGGAGGTAGATGAGATCCTGGGGAAGAGATTGACGAAGCGGCAATTCAATGGTCTCTCTCAAAGTGGAGCGGGACCGCGGTCTTGAGCTTCCTCTTTTGGACAGCATGCCCGGGGATATTCATTACATGGGGATCATGTGTACGAGGTTTTAATAGAATAGACTTTTGTGGTCTTTTTGAAACGGGAGCGAGCTTCCAGACCTTGGGGGATGCAGGTCGTGAGGGGGGCGTAGCATAAGTGTTCGTTTTGAAGGTCAAGGTGGCGTTCTTAACTACGACTCTCTATTCCGCTTTGGCTGCCGTTAAAGACGACATGGTTTGAGAGAACAGGCGTGACCAAGGAAGGGCAGGGTCAGGGGATCCGGCTCTCTGCCAAGACAAGTCCAAAATGCGGGGGAAAAGAGAGAAAGATTACAAGCGAGATGGCTGGCTGGCTGAAGCTCTTTTTTGCGGGGGAGGGAGCTTGGCCTTTGAAGCCATTTTTCTAAAAAGATCACCCATTTCTCCTCACCAGCAAGCCATCTGCGGGAAGAGGAGATCGTCTCCTCTCCCGTCCATCCGATCGCTTGGGACCTCGGTTCACGGCTATGTGTCAGGCGGTTTGTTCGGTAAACTTGGGATGAACTGGCTGGTAATGATTGTCTTGGTCCGAGTGTGCAGGAGATGTACAGGCTGATGAGTGAGTTGAGATATTTCATTACATGAATACCTCATCTGTTTGTTGTGATATCATGATCATAGTGAGAGGCAGTTAATGAGGATATTAATCCTACAGAGATGCTATCTGGAGCGTCGTGTCTTGATGGTTTCATCGAGTGCCAACATTGAGTGAGTCCACCAGGTCTGCACAAAACAATGCATAGTTCACCATGAGTAATTTGTGCAGGTAATTAATTTATGCCATCGCCAAGGCTATTCCCAGCATCAAGAGCGAATTGCCGCCTCAGAGCCTTGCTCACTCACGGACGCGTTCCATGGTGTTGAAGCACGCAGGGTGCTGAGCTAGAGAGCAGGCAGGCCCATGTGTGAGCAGGAGGCAGCCGACTCCTGAACCCAGCAAGATAGAGTTAACAAGGATAAGCTTATTCCATGAGTTGAGCACTCTAACCAAAACTCATAGATGTTCACGGTAGCCAAGAAACAATCCAATGGCTAACTCCTCCACCTAGGTAGGCAGCTGGTGAGTTCACGTGAGTTGGCTAGTTACTAAGTGAGGTCCAGTGAGTTATTTCCTGGTCAAGTTCCCGTCCCCACCGAGGATAGTGGAGAGCGCGGCAAGAGTGGGTTGTGGCTTGTATAGGTGGCTTAAACATGGTCAATTGAGCAAGAGCAGTTGCTTCTGAGTCTCAACAACAAAAAAGCATATACAGATTCTTCGCCTTGAAACGCCTCCAGTCGCAATAATAATAGCAAAGGCATCCAAACTCAGCCTACATCGCCAGCAAGGCAGAATCCCGTCATGGCAGATTTCCCCTGCACCGCCTCTCACTGCGCTCTACGCGCTGAGGCTGTGTCTCCTCGCCATCTGATTGGCCTCTCAGCCCTCACCGAGAAGCCCCCTTCTATGGCTTCGCTGCCTGCGTGAGCTGACGGACAGTTGGTTCTCTCAATCTCCCCATTCTTTGTCACGTAAGACATACTCTGCAGCCACTGCATGTCCGACAATGGAGGTATTAGGCGCGGTCGCCAGCGGCATTGCCGTCGTGCAGGCTCTGGAAGCCGTCCGTAAGACGGTCGGCCTGATACGCGAAATTCCTGAGATACAAGGCGATTTCGATGGCCTTATAAGAGAGGTATGTTTTTTTTCCTTTGCTTGGCGGTGACAACTAGCGTCTGACTCAATTGCTCTAGTTGGACTTGACCGAGGCGATGGCCAAGGTTGCTCAGCAGATCCCGTCCAACTCACCAGAGCAGGACTTTTTGGCCAAGGCAACCGAGCAGCTCAACGAGGTGACGGGTGAGCTGAACAAGGTCCTCGAGAGCTGCGCTCGCGGGACCGACGAGGCCGATAAGAAGCTGTGGAAGACAAAGAAGAGAAAGTGGCTTCTGGAGGAGCACAGGATTCTCAAGCTCGAACGCAAGCTGCAGAACGCAAAGGGCACTCTGCACCTCGCCATGACGTCGCATGGGATATCCAGCGAGGCCGAGTCAGCCGCTACCCACGAATTTCACTCAGATCATCTCTCGCTGATGCTAAAAGCAGATTCCGAGCTCGGTTCCAAATGTTTATGGACTTTGTCATGCTGGAGTCGACGGCCAAGGCGTTGGGGGTTCAGGCTGAACTGCCAAGGCCTCAACCAGCTGAGGAGCTGCCACCATCTTATGCTCTGACATCAGAACCAGAGGAGCTCGACGATGATCGTGTGGAGGACCTCGACAGCGACTCAGACTATCTCGGAGAAAAGTCCATCGGTCTAGTACCCAGTCATGCCCAAGGAATTGTACACCCTCCAGGATCCAAAGAAAGCGAAGATTCAACGCCATGGACATACAATAACTCAGTACAGCTGAGATCCGCCATGCCAGCCCGAAGAATGACTTATACGCACACATGCCAATGTCGATGCCACTTTAATGAGAGCAGCTACCAGAGCGCACCTTGGACGCGGTCCTTGGTAGGTTCGTGGCTTCTCCGTAGCAACGACTCGAAGCAGTGCACGAACCCGAACTGCTGTCGACAGAAACGCTCGCCACGCCTTCAGTTTCAGTACCAGGTTCCCACATGGTTCTTCTCTGGGGCCCTCAGCTTTCAGGCGTCGTATAGCCAGTTCTCGGGTCTCAACTGGTCGCTACGGCCGTTGACCTTGATCGAGTTTACTCATGATATCTGGGGTGATCTTAGGGCTGGTATTCATATCACCCAGAAGACTCTGACCAAGGCGCCTTTTTACCCGAATGACCATGATGTTTCTGGTGAAGGGCTCATGGAGGTTAGTGATGAGCCTCGAGTTAAATGATCATTGTGCTAATACTTCTCATAGTATGCAATCCGTCGTCGACTCTACAATGGCGTCGAGGCTCTCCTTTGTCAATGGGCGAGTGTCTTGCCAGAATCTGGACTTCCCAGGTGGGTGTTTATCTCATGCTCTACTCACTGGAGGTCAACTCTAACCTGGCTCAGGAATGTTTTATACGAGGCAAATGCCGCTCTTCAGCACCAGTTCCTTACTAACCACGAGGTTTACATCCTCAACAAGGTTAAGTCGTATGTCAAGGATCAGCCCGAGACGACAACCACCCAGGTTCATACTGCCGTCCGCCGGGGCTGGGGCCTGAAAGAAGCCCTCGAGGAAGAGCCCTGGGCCATCGACACCTTCGACAGCACAGGCTCCACGCCCCTTCACCTGGCGGCTCGGATGAACCGCACTCGGGACGCTGAGATGCTCGTCGCCGCGGGCGCCGACGTTGACATCAAGGCTTACCACGGCCGGACGGCCCTCATGTTTGCTGCCAACTGCAGCGATGTCGACACGGTCAAGGTCATCCTCAGAGCCGGCTGCTCTCCAAACATAACTGAAAACGACGGCGCCGCGGCCCTCCACTTTGCTGTACGTCGCCACTATCCTGAGATGGTGGCACAGCTACTGGCTGCTGGCGCCGATGCCATGGGGTGTGATGAGCGGAACAGCACTCCGCTTCACCACCTGGCTCAGGGGTCAGCCTGCACTTTTGACGACCTCGCAAAGGTCATTGATATGCTGCTCCTGGCCAAGGCCGACCTCGAGTTCCCTGATGACCTGGGCTTTACTCCGCTGCTCGATGCCCTCATGTATGATCAAGTGTCAGGCCTGAGGTGTCTGATTAATGCGGGTGCTTCTCTGTCCGTCATTGACTATGATTCACGAAATATCCTACATTTTGCCGCAGAATTCTCCTCACTTCCAGCCTTGGAACTCCTTAACGAGCTGGACCTCCCAAATCTAAACCCTTACCGCGGCAACGAGGGTGGCTACACCCCTTGGGACTGCTTCGTCTGGATCAGCCATGCCCCATATTGGCTCGACATTGGATCGAAGCGTCTCCCCACTTATGAGGAGCAGAACTCGTTCATGAGGCTCTATGGGGGTATTCGAGATCGAAACCTGCGTCGTGACATTGAGACCCTGGAGAAAGTCTCAGGCTCGCTCAAGGCACGAGACGGCCCCATGGCGCGCGTGCACTTGATGCCCCTGATCAAGAAGGAGGAGGAGTGGGAGCGCGAGAACTACGTTGCTTGGGCTAGGGCTGTCGATAAGAGGATACAGCACGAGGAGTGGCAGCTGGCTCTTGATGATGTTGAGGATTATCTCAAGGATCTGAGGGAAGAGCTGGCCACCCCTGTGTGGGAGACGCCGTCAAAATATGGTTATCTGTATGACGATGAGGTGGTGTCAAGCGAGGAAGAGGGAGATGAAGAGGAGGAGGAGGAGGCAGTGGACGTCGACGGCTCAGATGATGAGAGGTCAGCTACTGATGAGGAGCAAGCTTCTGATGCAGAGTCCGACGTTGAGGAAATTCCAAGATTGATGGATGGGATATCCATCTCGATGCGTTAACTCCTTGAGCAGCCATGGTGTATGGGGACTGTCGCTTCTAGGCGAGTCATGAAAAGTACAGGATTGTTTATATCTGGACTGCACTTGGATTATCTAGTTTGGCGCACACGAGGGTTTTCACGGTAGGCGTTTGGATATTGATTTGGATAATACGGCCAGCCAGCTGCAACATGATAGGTACTATATAGCTGCAAACACTTGTTATATCACGCTATTACCATTATCCCCGTCATTTCTGCTACTTTCTACATTTTACAACTATTTTCTCATGCTATAAACAGCCAATACCAAGGCTTGGAAACAGAAACTCGTGACAGCATCTCGTCGTACAGTTGAACCAAGCAACAACTCTTCCACGGCCACTCATCAGAAACAAGACATTCTTCTCCAGCCCAGTCTCTCTCTCTCTCTCTCTCTCTCTGTACATGAAAGTCAAGCGCCTATCTTCTCTCAGGGGTATGAAGCCATTCTTCCCGCGTCTAAAGAGAAAAAAGAGACCAATCTCCCACGGGTCTATCTCCCTCTCTCTCTAGATGTCTTTATCTTTAAAGCCCTCAATCATCTTGTACTCCCAAAAAGTACCCAGCTCAAGACACTCCTTGACGCAGTCCTCGTCCTCCCACCACCACGTGTCGCCGACAACATAACCCCCCCAGACCTCCATCCACAGCATCCGTCCGACGAGGCACCTAAGCTCCGCCTTGACCTCGTTGCCGTCCCGCACCCTGTCGATGAAGGGGTCGCTGCTCTCCTCGGATGAACGGCTCTTCTTTACGCTCTCGGGCACCGCGTAGAATTTCGAGGATGTGATGGTGCTGCCGTAGCCACGGAGGGAGGCTTCGCCCATCCAGTCGCCGAATAGCTTGCTCGGGTTCGTGCAGCGAAAGTTGCGCTCGAGGTTGAGGAGGAGGTGCTCCTCGAGCCATGTGCGCATGCGGTTCCCGAGGACCCTGGCGCAGGGGAGAGGGTCGATGAGCGTCAGGTGTAGAGAACCTCCTTGTCGTAGACACTTGCTGATGTTCTTAAGCACGGCGGGTATGTCTGGCGATGGGCACAGAGCGGGAAGAGAGAGCGAATAGACGGTTTCAAAGAGGTTCGGCGCGACGGGGAAAGCTGATGGAGATACAGATGGGATCAGCACGGGGTTGACATTTGGGAATTTGGCATTTGAGAGCGGTGTTGCTGAGAGATGGTAGATCTGCTTAGTTGGGTAAAGCGCTGCGAGATACGAAGCCATCGCTATAAATGTCAGCATCTTGGCTTGTTACTTCTTATTGGGTCTTTTACCTTGAGACTCGTATAGTGCTAGGATCTTGACGCTTCTAGCATCACGACCAGGTGGCGAAGAACGAACAGGGCTCTGCGGAATAGGATCGAGGTGAAGCAGAGTAGACAGCATCCATCGCTTCTTCTCCATGACGAGCTCCCCATGGAGACTCTCGTCTACGGTGCTCCAGACCTCCTTGATGCGAGATAGGACGACGCTGGCGTTTGCGGCCGCCATACGCTTGACCTCTCGGTGCAGCGTCTCCAAGTCTGTTCCAATGTCATGACTCGTCTGAATCAGAGCTTGTGTTGGCGTCTTCATGTCTTCGCTGAGGTCCTTTTCCGAGAGGCAAGCCCATTCTTCGGGGGGACGCCAGTTGTCTGCGCCGTTGGGCTTGAACGTGATCATCATGGGTACCTTTGTTCGAGCAGCGAATCTAACGCCGGGGACCACGTTGGATGGAGAATCAGGTCGAAGAAGCGGCGCTGGGAAGTTTCTATTTCCCATCAGTAATGATTCCCGAGAAGGGTTGGGTATCCTACCTATCTTCCTCAGGTGGCGTCACAGGCTGATCAGTGTCGCCCTCAGACGAGATACAAACCTCAGAAGACAAGTCATGGTTATCAGACCCAGAAGTGCGAGGGACAGACGACACCTCGGTTTGCTTCGTGACATACGAAGCCGGTCCCAGAGGCTGAACGAGCTTCGAAGTCTCTGGTCTTGAAACCTCTTGTCCCGAACACCTCTTGGCCCGCGTCGCCTGAAGCGACACTTTGGGAACTTTGTTCGACAAACCCGAGTTGCGATGACTAGCAGTGCTGGAATCCTTCGAGCGTATGCTGTTCTTGTCCTTCTTTGAAGCCCGCCCCAGGAGGGAGCCAAAGGGGTGATCAGATGAGGATCGACCGCTGTGAACAGACTGAGAACGTCTAGCGATGGACTTTTCTCTCTCCTTTTGCTTCAGCTTTTGCTCGCGCTTCTTTTCCTTTCTTGCGCGGTGCTCGCCGACGAGCTCGCGGTCGGGATCGGTCCATATGACGTCGAACATGGCTGCGATGAAGCTATCGCGACGATGATAAAGTGAGAGAAGAAGTTTTAAGGAGTGGAATCTCGTGCGTGTGTCTGGAAACAGGTTTTCAAAAATGAGGTGAAACGAGGGGGGGAAATGAGTGTGTCGAGGTGTCTATTTCTCGTAGGTGGCTGATTGGAAGTGGTGAAGAAGGAAGAGGTAGGTGATGAAGCTGTGGAGATCACGTCAGGCAGATATCTACTGCAGAGTGCAGTAGTATTTCTCAGCACCGTTCGGTTCGTCTAGTTTGGGGGCATTAGTCGAGTTGACGGCCGCTGCCAGCTGCCAGCACTGGCAGAACCGTCCCAGCACACACGCACACAACGTGCAACGTTAGTTGATGATCGATGGGCCGAGGCACCGTGTGCCATAGGAGTCTTCACCATCTCTCTCGTATGCGCGTGCGTCCCTTGTCTCCCCCCTGGCATGGGCTCATGTGAGAGAGCCAAGCATCTTTCGTGCCGTTGCATGAGGCCAAGTGCGTTGGCATGATGGGATATAAAGACGAGAAAACGGAGGAATAGTCTCATCAGGTCAAGCGTAGTGACACAGATATATAACCATCACAAGTTGAACCCAACAGTGAAATTCACCTCTTCTAGAATAGTGGCTTCATACCTCCTGACCTCATTTCGGATATGTACAGCTCAGCCCGGATGCGCCATTGGACGCCTTCTCGCTTGATAAAGGCCGGGGAGTTGCAGGTCGTGTCACAGGTTCGTGCGACTTGAGGGTCATGAACTGCCAGGCTTCTAGGGATCGTGTTGGTGTGTTGGTGGAAATTGATGATAAGGGACGAGTAATTAAAGGATTGTATGTATGTTGCGATACCATCTACATGTTGATAGGCCTTGACACCTCCTGACATGATAGCTACAACTATCAAGCCTAGACATACATGTTAATATCCAACTGCTCTATTCCCTTCACTATGGTGATACACAGCCGGCCCGCAGAAACAACACCCTCCCCTTTGTAACTCCAACAAAGAAACCACCTCCCAAGACCCAGAAAATACTCCAACGTTACCTCATTCCCACGAGATGCTCCCCCCTTTAGGGGCCAAACTCACGTCGTGCCTGTGCCTCGCAACTTGGACTCGAGAAAGCGTCGAGTCTCTATTTGCACACAAGAACCGTTTACTCGGTAACTGTGCCCCCCCCCCCCTTTGTTTAGTCTAGGCTGAGGCCATCGCCAGTGTCGCAGCTGGCTGCCAGGTGTCGGACACTTGAGGTGCATATCACCTTGCACCGCTGCTCTTCCCCTCTTCTTCTCTAGCCAGCTTCTTCTTCTTCTCCTCCTCTTCATTTCATTTCCTAGAGTCACACCCTTCCCCCTCGTTCAGTGTCACCCTCATCCTCTCCACGGCGTTTATTGGCGTCACCAGCCAAGCCTCTCTAC
>SSHR01001191.1:0-54591 GCA_006518225.1 Fusarium neocosmosporiellum | reverse complement strand
CATCATGGGGGGGGGGGGCTTCGAAACGAACGACAGCCTGGTTCCTTTGTCTAGTTGTCGTGCGTGATTGGGTTTGGTCTTGTGGGCAGCTGCATATGTGTGTTTGAGGGGTTGTCAAGCGTGACCACGTCCCATCATTGATGGTCAAACCAGGAGGCAGGCATCCAGGAAGCAGAGTGTGAGAAAGGCTTCAATTCAGGAAACCGTCTTTTGTAGGGTCTCATGACGTTACAGAGTGGTGAACGAGTTTTACTGAATCACCCAGCCAAGGCGCTTCTCGATCTGCCCTGGTTCAACTCAGCGGTATTGAACTGTAGGTTGAGGAATCGGCCAGATCGGATCTAGAAGACGGTCCACGAGTCAACCATGTGTCTGTGGCTCTCCTCTTTTCCATTCCGAGTCCAAAAGCATCTCGCAGATTGACTATCGCCTCGTCAACGAACTTGCAGGCAGTTCCGTCACCACCATCAAGAAGAAGCTGTGTCTCGAGCTCGAATACAAACTCAAACCCTTGACGATCCACTGCGAAGCGCGGTTTTCCGAACCAACCTGGGCCTGGTTGCATGCCGGTGAACACTCGCTGATGTTATAGACTCGGATGGTGCTCTGGATGGAACGTGGAGGCTGTTGAGGGCGAGTCGTGGAAATGCCAGTTCCTCTTTCTCATTCTGACCCAGGAATGTCTACCGAGTTTCTTCTCTACTTACGCGCAATTCCCTTCATAATAGATCTACCGTGATAACCGCGTCTGCCTTGATCCAGGAGTGCTGCATAGTCCCACAAGTCAACGGTCGGGATGTTGGCAGATATCCCGGTGAACAGTCCGTCCCATTAATCTGACATTATCCTCATGTGAAGTCAGTCAGGAGAGGGTGTCCCCAACAAATTCCATTGATGATCAAGGGTCCAGTGAGAGTGACGCCTCTCGGACAATGACATCAAGCTTCACGACGCCGTGGTCTCGATATGATGCTAGCCGAACCTCGGCTACCCTATAATATCGCGAACATGGGCACCTCCAGGCCATTTTTCAAACGCTGACCGCGTAATTATGTGTCCAAGGACGTCATTTTAGAGCTCCTGGGGGGTGGTTGACGGCTAATTGTCGATCCTGCGAATCCAATCCAGGCATCGAGGTGACAGCCCGGGTTGACGTCATATGGTGATGTAATTCGACCTGCTTCACCTGGGCGAGATCTTGAGATGAGTGTGACCAAGGGATTTAAGAGGCGAAAGCTTCCACGGAAAGAACATAATTTTCTACCAGATCATCAAGCGAATATTCGCCCTTCACAAAAGATCAACTTCAAAAACAAACTACATACCATTATCAAACAAACAAACCACACAACCACCATGGGTCTGACCGACGACAACAAGAAGACCACGGCCGACTCGGCCACCGAAGGCGTTACCGGAGCTGCTCAGTTCCTCACCAGCACACTGGGCAACACGGTCGGCGGCCTTGGACGCACAGTCGGCAACGTCACCGGCGCGGCGACCCGCGGCGTGGGCGACACCGTGACAGCCGCCACCGGCGGCGCCGGCCGTCCCATCGGCGACGCGGTGGGCAACCTGGGCACGGGCGTCCAGGGCGGACTCGACAGCGTCTCCAAGGGCGTCGAGAATGCGGGACAGTGGAAGAAGCAGTAATGGAGAGCACTCAAGGCTATGATGGGAGGAATGGGAGACTGTAATGACATTGGGACATGGAGTGTAGGATTATTACGATTATTCTGTACAACACCAAGTTGCACGATCAGTGAACACGAGCAACGTTTCTTCAATCGCCATGCACAAAGTGACCTGTAAAACAGATGGCCATGAGATGCAGTCGCCCTGTGGTTGATGATCCCCCCTTGCGTTGAAGTGGCGAATTCTGTTACCTCGTCAACCATGAACGCTAAAACAGACGCGTCTCTCCACGCGAACGTGTTGACTTGATGGGACGTTGCGCCGAGCTGGAATGCCTTCTTCCAATCGTGCATCGCATCGATCATTCACGCTCGCATTCAAACTTCATTCCAATGCCGCCTTCCTCATGTCCCAGCATCAAGCTGAGCGCACAATGAAAACGTGATAAATCAAAAATTACACCCCCCATGGCCCCGAAGGACAATGGAGCATGGAGCGACTCCGCGATGTGCAATGCAGGCCCTCCACGCTGATTTCCCTCCTTCTTGAGCGAGGTAAATCGGAATAAGGTAAGTATGAAGAAGAAAGAGAAAAACAAGCAAAGGGCGGATTCGAGGCGGAGATTTATAGATGCATTCTGCCGGGCGGTGTGGGAGGCTGATTAGGCAACCGCTGCCAAGTCGGACCGACGCACCAATGCTCCCCACCTCGACCGAGTTCTTCATTTCGGCTTAACGAGATGAATCTCGGTTTAAAACATCTTCAGAAATAGACGTGGGTGTTTTAGTTATGCACTCTTCAACTTTATCCTTTGTGCAACTGGCACACCCCCATCCGGAAAGGCCAAGCCGCGCGGGGTGAGGATAAAAAAATAGTTGTCAGAGTTAAGTTCATCTGGGTGCTCTAAAGGAGTCAACGGCTACGATTATGAGAATGAGAAGAGCGTGCATTTCTAAGCTAGCTATCTAGGTCGGTATCTGTTGGATTGACATCTATTAAGGGCAGGCTTGACAAAGGCTACCTAAGAACTACCCATGCATTTACCAGGTATTATGACCATAAACCACTAACGATCATCGCAATATTATCACCTTATCATGGGAGCATCGATGAAGGTTGTACGGCCCCAGTCCTCCAAGTTCGTAAAGTAGCTCTCGCAGACTTCTTGAGCGGCTGGGCAGAACCGTATGCGCCCCCTGAACCAACCCTCCGTGTTGAAATACGGCATCAAGCCGTCCGTGTAGAGCGGGATGTTTGTTGGCCCCAGCCCATCGTCGAGGCCTTGCAATAACCGCTGTATGTCGAATCTGTTAGAAACCCAGGGGTCAATCGTCTTGATTCGACGATATGCTAGCATTTCGGTCTGTGAAGCTGCCCAAAAAACTCCAAGACCACGACTCTTAGAGATTCCCCCTAAACCACCCCATTCACTTGATTCAGCCCATTCAGAAATGGCAAAATCCAACGCGGCAACGAATGCTCTCCAGCCAAGCTGTCGGTCATGCGGCCAGGACTCGAGGATCTCATCCGGCACACTCGAGGCAAGCTCTGAAGGTGTGACGGGGCTATGTGTGCAGTTTCCATCGGTGTCAGTTCCGGTTCCAAATAACTCAGAAACAGATATGTCGGTAGGTCGGGTAGGGTCTGCATAGGCGGCGAGCATACAGCCCAGAGTTGCAATTGCCCCAAACATGGTCTCTCCGGAGGCCCCACGGTCTCCCAGATAGAATGCTATCATAACTAGGGTATGAAGTGGAAAGAGCTTCAGGTCCTTGCGGCAGCAACCACAACGCTTTGAAAACAAACCACTGGAGAGATTGATATCGGGAGCGTTGTCTGCCATGAACAAGGTGATGATTAAATGACAAATAGCCTGGACCGACGTGTGACAGTAGGGATGCTTCCATTCGAACGGAATCGTGCATCTGCCTGAAGCGTAGAGTTGTCGGACACATCTCGAATCGGCGTCCCATCGACCGCAGATGTCCACCTCCTCGCCTGGGAACCGGTTTTGTTTTTCGAAGCCTTGACAGACCTCACTAGGGCTAACCGAGGTGTGCGACCGGAGTATGTTGATCATGAGTGAATCGAGGACCGTATGCCCGAGGTCGTTCGTATACTTCTCATTTAAGAACAACCCCCCCTCGAGCGTTAGGTTCAGGTAATTGAGGATCAAGCAGCAGGCGTGAGCTCCATCCAAGTGTGAGGTAGCAAGGTGAAAAGGGTGTATATGCTTCAAGTCAGGTCTCTTCTCTTCATCCTCTCCTTCTAAAGCACGCAAAGATTCTAAATTCCTTGCAATGATGGCAATTCCCCACGAGTCTAGCTCGATCTGGTCCTGTGAACGGCTTACCGCCCTCTTTATCGATGATGTGGATAGTGGGACATCGTGCTCGTCGATGCGTGAGAAACTGTTGTCTGAGAGCACCGACCTCATTGTGTCTGCAGGCGTGGAGTGATCACGGGAAGCATCCCATGGCAACCATGTAGACTCATCCTCGATGTCCTGCTCGTTGTCATTCTCAGGCGGTGGTGACGGTACAGACTCATATTGAATGTCACTGTGGTAGTGGATACTCCATCGACAGAGCTGGGAGGGTGGGTCGACTGTGATGCGAGAAGCTCTGGGTGTTGATGCTGCGTCACCGGGAGTAGCAGCTGAGCTTTCCAACTCGACTGAACCAAGGGTCTTTGCAGCAATGAGGCCAGGAGTCCAGGTTTCAGGGCCTCTACCCCAGTACTTGGCGGTCATGAAGGAATGAATCCAGAAGTCATGTAACCAGTCTGCTACAACTCTGTGTTGAGAGTAGGTTAGTCACGGCTCGATACAAAAGATGAAAAGCCAATCACAACCTGCCATTCTGTATCATCCTCTGCCCCTCGTCAGCAGGGAGTATACTGCAGATCCAATCACCGCCTGCCCTGCACCGCAACCCAAAAGATGAAAGCCCAATCATGAATGCAACTCGAAGCCATTGTGGACTCCCTTGTTCTCACAACGCATCCCGCCTTGCGACAGTGAGGCTTTGTCGTCTTTTGCAAAAAGTACCTGCCCATTCACCGTCGAACCTGCCAGCTACGTAATCCAGACAAGATGTGAACCGGTGGTTGTATGTCTGAAATCAAAAGTCGACCGCCCAATCGACATCCGTCTCTGGTGCATTGACCGAGCTGAAAGTCTGCTGAGCAGGGGTGATCTCAAAAACGAGAGCGAGAATGGCTCGCTGCTGGCATGAGGAGGCCATTGTCGGGCGAAGAGAGTAGGCGAGGGGAAGGGCCTGAGAAACATAAAAGGACCTTGATCATGCCATTGTTCTTTTGTTCTTTTCTCTCCATTATCCATATTCTCCAGCATAATTCATTGTACTTGAACCCCCATCATCGACATCACGCTCCCCGCCACCTTTTGCTCTCCTCCTTCACTTGTCACCTACAGCCAACATGGACCCTCAGATGCACAACTCAGGAAGCAATGAGTATGTCATGGCTGCCCCAGACACACATCCTCACTAACTTCCGCAAGCATCATTGTCCCCAGCGGAGCCGCGGATGAGACATCCAGCATGACATGCCGCGGAGGCTCTCTTCCACCCAAAGGCGACGCTGTTCCTAGTGGCAGCGTTTCTGGTGGTCGTTCCCAGGCTGAGATGGACCTCGAACTCCTTGGAGTGGGCTCACAGTTTGATGGGTGAGCCTGACCCTTGCCCACCCCTACTATCTGGCCTTCCTAATGCTAATAGACACTCACAGTGTTGATACTCAGGCTCTGTGATTGACCAAGGGCTTGTTGCATTGCGGCATCGCTTGGTTTCAAGAACTCGATTCAAACTCAATGGAGGTATGGTTTATGACATTGTCAAGTGGGGAACTGGGTTTAGGTTTCAAGAGATAGTTGGATACCTAGGTAGTTACTATATCCAGAGGCACCTCGGCAATAGACTCTTTTTTATCAAAGCTAACTAGAACTTCTAATGGGGCTGCGCCTTATTGAAACCCAGAAGTGTAGAATCAGTTTCTAAGCCCTGCATCTCCGTTCAGCCAAGACATCAAGTCATTTGATATTTGCACTCGTTTCTGGGCGTGAGATGGGAGCTGATTTGGATGAACTACTCCGAGGAAGAGAAAGGAAAAAAGTAGTTTGACCGTAGTCGAGAAGAGCAAGCCGAATATTGAGAATTGAGTATGTGTATAGCTGTGCACAGAGTTAATCGCCAACTCATTCATACTTACCCACATAAGTGCCTATTCGTTATATCCGAGGGAGGTTGGCAGCTACTGCAACATCCCAAGATGAAACATGATTGTCAAGGTATCGCGGCACCTCGGCCATGGTCCATAGCATACACTACTGTGCCTGGGTTTGCCTGGGAGCGACAGTCTGACTGTACCTGTTCAATGTTACGAGACCGGTTGTAAGTCTCATTCCAGTAGTGACACAACGGCACGTTCATGCCCCTCGCGCCTATGCCCCTCGCGCCTATGCCCCTCGCGCCTGAACATGATCAATCAACGGTGTTGTCATGCCTGTTTCAACATTGGCCCACTAATGGGATCTTTGTACTACCCTTTTTGTGACATCTACGGCCTTGCAGATCTACCACCCAAGCTATCTGCAGCGATGGCCTGCAACCTTGTCTCGTCAACCTTTGGCAGCTCATACTCGCCCTTCTCTGCTGGCGGTGGCAGGAATCCAACTGCAACTAGATACGCCAAGTACATGCCAAGTACATGCATATCAAGTGTGCTCGGAGAAGACTTTGCATCCCAACTCTCGTTCCCTTCATCATATGACCTCAGAGCTGCTGTGGCATTGCTATCATCCAACTCGGGAGCAATGGTGTCTGCGGGCAGGTTGCCCACTACAAAGTGGAACAGCGGGAGGAGAGCATGCTCCTGCTTGCTATCATCGCTTGTGTAGTCGATGACCTTGGTGCACCACTCTTGGTACGGCACCTTGGTCACACCATATCCATACAGCTCGAGGGCACCCATCCACTCATTCAGCCTCAAGCGTGGGTGACTGGTGACCTGAGCCACGCCCAGTGATTGCCCAGTAGTGGCGGAGAGATGGAACGCTGCGGCGATGACGATGCGGCTGATCTGCGTAACAGGGACTGCGTTGAGCGTGTTTGCAATGTCAGGGCGGGCTCCCACCTGCAAGCAGCCCTTCCATAGGCGGACCAGGAAGTCGTCCATGACGGAAATACCAGATGCTGGGTCGCCTGTGATGTATCCGGGTCGGATAATGGCTCCCACAAGGCCCCTCCGCCCGGCTTCGCGAATGACAAACTCGCTCGCCCACTTGGACTGGCCATAGCCTGTGCCAAGGCCCTTGCGGCTGCCTTCAAGGTCGTCGGCCTCAGGCACACCAGTCTCGACATCTTGAGAGAGCTGCACGTAGTGATCATTGTCCAGCGTCGAGGTTGAGCTGACGAATGCCAGTCGCTTGGGTTTTCCTATCGAGCAAAGTCGGATGCAGTCCAGCGTGCTCAGCACATTGGCCGCCCGCAGGCTGGAGTACGGCAGCATCCAGTTGACCTGGGCGCCGTTGTGAATGACTAGGTCTACCGTATTGGAGAGGCGATCCCATGTCTCCTCGAGCAGTCTAAGGCGTGGCTTAGATATATCTCCTACCACAACTTCAAGTCTGTTCGTGCTCGTCCAGCTTGGGGACCACAAGCCGTAGGCCTTTGTTGCGGCCTCGACTCGTGCCAGGCCTGCCGCTGCATCTTTGGCTCTGACGTGCGCGATTACATGCGCTCTCGTATGGCCTTCGAGGAGCTCGTGTAGGACATAGGAGCCGAGGAAGCCTGTCGCACCAGTCAAAAGCACCGTGGGCCCAGCCTCTGCGTAGTCCTGAGCCCCAGGTGCTTGCGAAATGGACTCGGGAAGCTGAGACGCTAGATCCCTGGCATCCGCGGCGTATGCCTCATCCTCCGTAGTGCCATCTCCAATGAGAGGCATCGCGTCTAGTCGCAGGCCAATCGGATCCTGGGCTCTGTCGATCTCTGCGGCGAGGGCTTCGAGAGTCTGCGACCGGAAAATGACATTGACCGGCACATCAATATCCTTCCACTCCTTCTTGAGGCGGAAAAACATCTGTTGTGCAAGGATAGAGTGGCCACCTTCATCAAAGAAGTTGGACTCAGGCACAAACATACGTGCAGTGCGGTTAGGGAGAACAGATGCCCATATCTTGGCGAGTCGAGCTTGAGTGTCGGTCATGCTGGCAATCACGGACGAAGCCCTCCTCTTGGCGACCTGGAGAAGATCTGCCTCGTCAGGGAAGGGGAGCGCGGGCTTGTCGATTTTGCCGTTGGGATTCAGGGGCATACGGGCCAGAGGAATAAACATGCTGGGAACGGCGTACTTGGGAACCTTGGCCGCCAGGAACTTCTTGCAGTCATCAGACAACAGCTTGAATCGTCTGAGCATTCCGGCCATGGTCTCGTAGGCGATTTCCTGCTCGATGGCTTCCCCATCGTCATGGGGTTGGAGGTGCTGGAACCACCGCTTCGTCTCTGGGACAAAGTACGTAACAAGCGTCTGCTCCTCGTCCTTGTCTCTCCGAACCACCGTGACGTTTTCGCGCACGAATGGGTGCTGGGACAAATTTATGTCGATCTCGCCCAGCTCGATCCGGAAGCCGCGGATCTTGACTTGAGAATCAATCCGACCTGTACACTCGACACTTCCGTCGGGGCGGATTCGACCAAGATCACCAGTTCGGTACAGGCGGTCTCGTGGCCCCTTGTAATGGGGGAGGTCCTGGTGCTTGTCCTGCTGCGCCCACTTGGCAGGGTCAACAAACCAGTTGGGAACAAACTTGGATCGGTTTAGTTCTGCTGTCCTGTCGTCGTCGCCAAGGTATCCCTCGGCCAAACCTCCAGCCCTAATCCACAGCTCGCCTTGCTCGCCCTCTCCGCACAGTCTGTGCCTGTTCTCACGGTCAACGACCAAGAGCTGGACATCCTTCATGCCTTGGCCAACCGGAATGATATCTGGCACGGATTCGAGAAAGGCCGGATCCTTGGCTTTGCTCGGGACCTCGAAAAAGGACACTGCGCGTTGCGACTCGGTCGATCCAAAGAGGTTTATGACGGTGGTATTGGGTGCGAGATCGCGTAGCTTCTTGCAATCCTTTTTGGTCAGAAGATCTCCGACAAAGAAGGCATTCCGAAGGGAATGGAACTGAGTTGTGGCACCGCCAACAAGGATCTGGCCCATGGCAGGAGTCAAATGAGTGACGGTGGTCTTGTGCTCATGCATCCATTCGGCTAGCAATCCGTACGTGATGACCTCGGCAGGAGGGACGACTATCACGGCACCCAGAAAGAGCGGCGTGAAAATGTCTCTTTGGATCGGATCATGGGCAATGCCTGAGAGCATGGTGAATCTGTCCCGCTCCGAAAGGCCAAACCTCTCTGCCATCCAGGGGAAGTAGTAGGTGAGCGAATAATGACGCCCTTGAACGCCCTTTGGCTTACCCTCGCTGCCGCTCGTATAGCTCAGGGTAGGAATGGAATCGGGGCCGACGACGACACTGGGATCTTGCTCTCTGCAGGACGTCTGAGCTGCCAGACAGTCTTGACCGTCGAGATGACCGCCGCTCAGTTCGCCATTGTCGGAAAGGTGCAGGGCTGGAACGACAGACTTGAGGTCCAGGTTGTTGGTGATGAAGTCGACAACGAGCTCGGGCGGCTTCCCAAACTCGTCGACGGCCTTCTGGATGTAGACGAGAAACCTGGGTCTCGCGACGTCCAAGATGACCTTCTGGCGCTCCGCAGGGTAGTGCGGGTCAAGCACGCTGACGGTTGCACCGGCCTTAAGAGCACCCATGTAGGCAACGACAAGGTCGACGCTGTGCCGTCGTCGTTAGTGAGATGGATGGCTGGGCAACAAGTAACAACTGACCCTCGATAGGCGTATATCATTACGACATCACCCACATTGCAGCCATGAGCTATGAAATGATGTGCCAGCTGGTTGGAGCTCTCGTTGATCTGACGATATGAGAAGGTGCGCTGAGGGGCTCGTGAGCTCCTAGTCTCAATGACACATGTTCTGTCGGGCACACGCTTTGCATTGGATGCGAATATCTCATGAATGGCTAGACGACAACTGAGCAATGCAATATATGATGCCGTAGGCACAAAACACATACCTCCACGATAATCGCCCCAGTGCAGGTCACTTGTTGGGTCTGGGAGCAAGGAGCCCCGGTTGCTAGCCGGTGGTGACATGTTGGGCAAGCAAGCAAACAAGGCGGGCAAAATCCAATCCAAGGAACTCAACCAAGATTTTCTCACATCGGAATTTGTTTTCGTGCGATGTGAGAGGACTGCTGCTGGTTTAGTACTAGAGGCGGCTTATGTAATTTATAGTTAGAGTCATTGGTAGTTCCGATATCGGACCCACAAATCTACTTTCCCCTCGCTGCCATCTTAGTCACTCACGAAGGGAGGAGGAACCTAAGGTACCTGGGAACTTGAAGGAAGGGTCTTAGGTAGGTAGGTAGCCCCACATCGCACCGTTAACTCTTTCCCTCCTTTCCCTACCTATCTACCTACCTTGGTGCCTACCTACACACCACCAAAATCGTGCACTATCATGAGGGGGCATAGCGAAGGGAGACGTCCACAAGAGGTATGGAATCTTCTAGTCGTACATATTTCCCATATCGTTTACTTACTCTAGCTATCCTAGACCTTTGCCTGCCCCGATGCCGAGAAGCTCAGGTGCCCAGAGACGTTCAAAACAGAAAGCGATGCCTCCTCACACGCGATACTGACACAAGAAAATTACTCTTCACAGGACGGAAGATGGCCATTTCCAATGCCCCCTAGCAGATCAGTGTGATTGCACAAAGACTTTTCGTTGGGAGGGATCTATCTCAATACTTGCGTTGAACACGAGAAGGGCATTGACCACGGGGCCTAGAATCCTTTTCTACGACATTTGAGTTACAAAAAAGCAGCCAATGTCTTTTCTGCCTCTCGACTCCCCAGGATTCCTTGCTTGAATGCGGATCAAGTTGCGTCTCAACTTCGAGCAGCGGGTATCACGCCAAATACGATCATTCTTGTATAGCATTCAGGGGCGACCGATTTGAGACCACTGAAGCGATTCCTGGAACCGGCCGGGCATGATGCAATTCTGCCGCCCAATGAAAACTGTATATCTCTGCTGCAGCTTTTCCGAATGAACCTCAAGGAGGCACCACCTGGGCACGGGTGTTTCCCTCTGGCGCTAGAATTCCTATTTCCTCTGTTCTATCCCCGCCACCATCTTATCGGGCTCAATCATCGGGCCCTGGAAGACTGTCTGCAGACTCGGCTGTTATCGATTGCATTCGACGAGCTGTGCAGGCCAGTGGCAGAGCGCGAGGGAGAATGGCGGCCAGAGAATTTCGCCAAGATTGCACAGGCGTCCCTTTTGGGCTGGCTGAACAAGCCAGACCAGGTTGATACACCCGGAAGTGAGTTTAATGACCTTTAGAGGCAGTGAGATGTTGTATTGATTGCGACGAACAGAGTGTACCAAGCGGCAGCTCACTGAGGACATCGACACCCTATCGACCAAAAAGATATGCCGGGAGGGCTTTTGATTCAGCGGCTCTCCCAGAGTGACAATGCTCTGGGCCAAAAAGCAGCATAGTGTGTAGGAGGAGAGAGGAACGCTATTCCGGATATTGTATCAGCCTTGTACTGTTGACTCAAATACATTGACTATTTCTCCATATGAGTAGGGCTCACACTCAGCAATCATGGTCCTGGTGGGGATAGTCACAGGAATGAATGACTCTGCATAGTCGGGATTCTCACTCGGCGTCACCAAACTCTTTCCGCCGGCTGTCTTGTCGCCATTCAACCATCGTAAAGTCTGAAGCTCTCCTCGCTCTCTGTTGGAAACCTTCATTTCCCAAAAATACAGGATACCCGTAAAGGGCTTAGCTGGATCAGGTGAAGAAAAGACCACCTGGAACTCTCGCCGACGAGAAGAAAACGGGACTGGCAAAGGCGAATCACCATGCCATATCCAGGGCCAGGATTTCCGTGGACACCGGCCCTCTCGATCTTGAGGTTCCAGCCCGCAATGGAGGCATAAACAGAAGGGAATGGATCGGTCCTGTCAGGTGACAGGTCGTCGAAAAAGAAACCTACGCTCGAGTTTGGCCTGCTGTAACTGGCCAACAACAAGGCTTCCATCTCCTTTAGTAGTCCGTAGTGCTTCTTGAAGGCATTTTCTTTAGAATCGAGAGTGTCAATTCCAAAAGGGGCTATCCAAGTGGCCTGATGAGACCCCAAAGCATGCCATATCCGCCTGGCGCCGTACTCATCTCGGCGCTGCTCTGGTATAAACAACGCTTGGCCGTTACGCCGGTATTTGCGGCAGATACTAGCGTAGTCGGAAACATAGATGTCTGGGGATAAAGTCCAGTGTTGGACTGAAGCGCTGCTAGAGGCCAAGGACCTTGACCGCCGCGCCTCCGGATGGGTATTCCCCTGGTACGTCTCCACCCGTTACGGGTGTAGAGAGCTGTAGATATGCCTCGTCGCCGGCACTGGGCTAAGCGTTGGTGTACAAGGGGACTGGGTCGGCAGCCTTTCCCGCTGCAGCCACAGTCTCAACATACTTGACAAAGTGATATACCATAAACAGCTCATCTGCTATTGCGTTGGGACCAAATACTGACCCTCAGGAATCATGGGAAGAAATGTGGCGGGCTTTGAAGCCCCTCAGCTCTGTTCTCAAAGTGGTTTCGAGGTCACCCCAGTCCTCACACAAGTAGTCAACTAGGTCCTTGGGGACGTGAACGCTTTGTTGGCCAGCGAAGAGTGGCCACGGGAGCCCCCAAGAAGACCAGGCTCGTTCTCAACCTGAACCATGATGACGGTAGAATGCTCTTGGTCGACTTGCTTCAGATGCTGCATTAGTTTCATAAATGCCTTGGCGCCAGCCGTCACGAGCTCAGAAGACAGAGGCGAGAGAGTGTGGGTGATATCTACAACACCAGATACGTTCTTTACTAGCGCTGGGGGGAAGCGTGTCGGATTTGTCTTGACCCACGACGGTGCGTATGTTGAAGCACCTAGTTCATCCGTGTTAGTGACTACCCACTGGTGAAGCCAACCTGAAGACGAACCATTCTTGTATGCCCCAAGCCAGTGAAGAACCAGGCGAAGTCCATGCTTGCGAGCCGCCTAGATCGAGAGATCGAGCTGCTCAAAGTCAAATTTGCCCTCCTCTGGCTCGATCTGCTCCCAACAGACCGAACTCAGCAAAGTGTTGACGCTGGCTTCCACCATGGCTGGCCACACACGCTCCATGTACTCCACACTCGACAGTGACGAGTTTTGCAGCTCAGCTCCCCCAACAAGAAATGGCTTTCCGTTTGACCTGAAGCCAATTTCTCGTGGGGTCTTGTTCCGAAATGCACAGTTTGACAGTCATCTTTGAGGATTCTTTGGTGGTGATGCTTGCAAGTCCGTGATGAAACTGGTTGAGTGCGTTGATAGACTCGCCGTCTTCTCCCTCGTCATTCATCGCTATTCGGTATAGCTGAGCCCGAGTAGGTTTTAGCCTGAATCAATCGCCCTGGCTGAACGCCATGCATAGACATTGCGGTAAGAATCAGCTGTGGCCGATCAGTTTGGTCACTATTCACGTTGAACCAATCGTAGCATTTACGGCTGCTAGTCTCGGCGGATTGGCAGCCATGAAGGATTACAGTTGGGCCAATGAGCGAGTTTACGGCTTTGATCGAGCATAGCCCCCCACTCAGCATGGCCGACAAGATGAAGAAAGGAGGCCGGAGAGACTTTGTCGGCGGTCATGTCAACGGACAGTGGGACCAATACTCAATTGCCGGCCGAGATGAAGAAACCTACGAAATATTCTGGCTCAGATCATTCAGACTCGTACGGATCGGTGTGCAAACGTCAGACGAGGCACTCACACTTGGATCCATCGTTGGTTATCAGATTGAACCTCAGTGTTGATCTATTCAGCACCGCTCTCTATGATATCGTCGATAATCCTTGGCGTTCGTCTAGGAGATCAGGGTTTCAAAGTGGTCTAGGCGAATCCAGCGCTTAAACTTGTCCAAGTAGCAAGGGGAACGGTTACGACGCCATACAGGCCGATCATGGTAAGCTGGATTACTTTGGCCACTAGTACGAGATAGAGTCAGCCGCAGAAGATCCTATTACATGTTGAAGCGCCAAAAGACATATCGGTGAAGTTGGCGGTGCGAGGTGCTTCCAAGTTCTCCCCACTCACATTCTGGAGCGCGTTTGAGGAGGAAATCGAACTCGCCCGAGACAATGTTTGTTCATGTAAACCCCGTGCATGCATCGCCCCATAGAAAGGATCTCGTATGATTCCAGCCCAGTTACCAACTTGTCTAAACCATGGTCAATGAAATAGAAGGCAGTTATTCACTCTTGGACAATTCCTGAGCTTCTGCTTGAACAGGGGCGAACGCAATTTAGGTGCTCCTCGGGATTTACCTTGACCCCCTCAGGACGAGTTACTGACGTCTTGTACTATCTGGTCACCTGCATATGCATTCATGCAGACTGCCCTCATTCCTAGGCCACCCCCTGGTCTCTTTGTTCACTTGCCCCGCCTTCAGGATCATTTTACCCGAGTAGTGGGCTGTTCTGTTTAGCCGGACGGTTATTTGCCCTTCCTTAAAGCGGTGATTTCGTTGAGGCGATTCAGAGGCAGCTCAAGTCGTTTTGTATTTTGCGCAAACCCTGCCCCCCTCTCACCCAAAGAACTACTAGCATAGTTTGCCTTCAGTGGTGAAGTATGGCTCAAAGTAACCCCATCATCCCTGGCTTTGCGCCTGATCCTTCAGTCGTCCGTATCGACGACACCTTCTATCTTGTCAACTCAAGCTTCCACATATTCCCTGGGCTGCCTATCTTTGCTTCCAAGGACCTTGTCTCCTGGGAACATGTTGGTACGTAACAATCTTTCACATCTCCCTTCGTTAGTGGTACGAAGAAATGGTTACTGATTGTTGTAGGCAACGCCATCAACCGACAGTCTCAGCTTTCCCTGTCGACAGCTACCACACGGCTTCACAAGCTAGACGGCCCTCCCAGCGACGTCATTGTTGAAACAGGAGGCCTCTGGGCTCCAACGATTCGCCATCATCGTGGGAGGACATATGTCATCTGCACAAACGTTCGTCACCTGGACCCAGAACTGAAGCCCGGCGAGGAGCCGCACCCTTCCAAGCTTGTCGAGACAAAGAACTTTATCGTCTTCACATATGATATTCTATCTGGCAATTGGAGCGACCCGGTCTACGTAGGCTTCTGGGGTATTGATCCGGATCTCTTTTTCGATGATGACGGCCGGGTCTTTATCTCTGGATGTTTATGGAGCAAGGATCTTAACGAGGAACCCAGCATCCACGGTGTTGAGATTAATGTCGATACCGGCGAGCATCTTGCAGCCCCGAGGCTCATGTGGACTGGCTCAAGCAAGATCACCCCCGAGGGCCCTCACATCTACAAGCGAGACGGTTGGTACTACCTCCTCATCGCCGAGGGCGGAACATTCGAAGGCCATCAGCTTTCGGCTGCCCGCTCCAGAGACCTCTGGGGGCCGTATGAGGAGTGTCCTAATAACCCCGTCCTGGCACCAAGCCCTGGGAGGAGTGGCTACAAATACATCCAGCACAACGGCCATGGAGACCTGGTCCAGGATAAGCAGGGCAACTGGTGGCTCGTGTGCCTGGCTGTTCGAAAGGACCAGCAGGGACGATACGGAATGGGCCGTGAGACCTTCCTGACGCCAGTCCAATGGCCTACGGGAGATTCGTGGCCGGTGATCCAACAACCTATCGAGGCTTTGCAGACTGTGAGCAAGCAGGACAACGCTCCTTCTCGGTTGAATCCCACGGTTGATTTGGTCTATTTACGGGACCCAGACTTGAGTGCTTATAAGATCAGCCATGACGCTCGGCAAGTCACAATCCGAGCACCTTCAACAGATCTTTCCGAGCCCTCGGCTGCTGTATCCTTCTTGGGCCGTCGCCAACGCTCTCTTTACGGACAAGCGAGCGCGATTCTCGCTGCAGGTCAGATGGAATCGTCGTCTTCAGTGATCGCGGGTCTGGCTTGCTTCAAGGACGAACACCGCTATGCGAGAGTCTTCTATGACTTTTCCAACCTTTCTGTCCACTTTGAGGTCAAGAACACCGGGAGAGCCAAGGCCATATCCAATCGTGCCCAGGTCACCTCGCTGAAGGAGATGGGAAATCCAACAGACGCCTTGAGGATTCACTTCAAGTTGATATACTCGGAGTCAAACCTTGAGTTCTCGTACAAGATCGAGGGCCATGGGGGAGGGAATAATGACTGGGTTGTGGCTGGCAATGTTGATACCTTGGACCTGACTGATCGGGACTTTACTGGTCCTTGCGTGGGTGTATTTGCCACGAACAAGACGGGGGACACTAGTCACGAGTGTACCTTTAAGGGCCTTTTGATTTGAATAGCATGTGTCTGATGCAGTGCTGCAAGTCAAGTGATTTATGCCACCAGTTCCCAGTTACTTATTTATTTACTAATTCCGAGTCTTTTTAACTTTCGTTATTTGTTATATCTGAGACACACCTGACGGATGTAGTCAGTCGAACTCTTGTCAGGTTCCAGAGCATGAGGCTAGATGCATTGAATCATTTAAAAGTTTTACAAGATTTTCCTTCACTTGGCGACTCATTATAGACTCACGATGAGCTTGGAGCCTAGATTTGGCATTCAAGAACAAGTCGTGGCTCCTTTTTTGGTAGATGATTCAAACTTTGACGATGCGCGTTGTCTTGATGATAATCAACTCTCGAATGTCGTATGAACCAGGAAGTACCAACGCCGGCGAGAATGACACTAAACTCCCATTAATTAAATAGCAATGATTAACAACGCACTATAGTATGGCTCATTCTCTACTGTTGGTGTCACTTGCAGTCTTGATGGTTGCTTGCAGCATCGTCGACACCCTTTTGATCATCCTCCAGGGTGGCTAATAACCTGACCTCGATTTGTTCTAAATTAATTAGCTCTGTTTGCAACTTGCATTATTGGGTCAAGTATCTGTTTATGGAAACAAAACCTGAGACTCAAGAACGCAGAGCTGAAACACAGCGTCTCAAGTTCCCTTGGTCTTATATGCTGTGTATAGAAACCAAGCCATGCATATTCAGCTTGAATTTCTCGGCAAAAGGTGACTGTGCTGTCTGTCAGCAGTCACGGCACACGTAAGCATTACTGCGTCTACACTGCAGTCACGATGCATCTGCCATTGGGGTAGAGAATTCCAACTCAGATAGACACGGAGGGGAAAGGCGGCACGGCATCTTGGAGAGCTGCAGTTGGTGCATGATTTGAGCTATGCCGTGCCTTGAGGGTTTCAATTCGCCCAGCCGAGCCAAATTCCTCACTAGCATGGATGCAAAGCTTGGCTTGGGGGGAAAGGCCAGAGGCTGTGCTGGATATGACGGACGTTGCATCGTCTCCAATTGGCGTGAGACCCTTGTATACCCTTGCCCTGGTGAAACCTTGTCCCTTTCTGGGGGTCGCTTCGACGGCATGCATCTGCCGGCGCCAAAGGCAATTCAAGGGCAATTAGTGCATACGAGGGAAAAAGGTCTCGGCTCTTGGGAGCTTCCGGTTTGATCAAGCGCGCCCTCGAGTGTGAGTGAAACGGCTGCTTGGCCCAAACCCCGACTCGGCGCATCAAACTGTCCGTCGTCGTGGCTGTGTAAGAGATGCGTCCAGGGGCGGCCGCCTCTTGCTTCATCACTGTTTGAGGCTAACCCCTCGACGAGTTTGGGGATGCTTCTGTTGTTTTTGGTGTTGATATCCAGAGTATAAAGAGCTTGGAGGTTGACTCGGTAGTTTGGCTCATCAATCTGTTTAATCACACTCATCTTCTGTATATACAAGCCAGCCTTGCACCTCTATTTGTCCACCTGACTTTCACCATCAAGCACATCAATCAATCAATCACAATGCACACCTCTGCCCTCCTCGCCCTCTCTCTCATCCCGGCCGCCCTCGCCGCCGATAAGGTCCACGTCGTCAAGGTCGGCGACGGAGGCCTCACCTTCCAGCCTGCCGAGCTCAAGGCCGCCGTGGGAGACGTGGTCGAGTTCCACTTCTACAAGGGCACACACTCTGTCGCCCAGAGCAGCTTCGACAAGCCGTGCGAGCCCCTCAACAGCACCAGCTTCTTCAGCGGTGACTTTGACGTCAAGGGCGATGTCAGCGATGAGGTCTTCAGCGTCACCGTCGAGGCCGAGACCCCCATCTGGTACTACTGTGCCGTGAATGGCCACTGCCAGAACGGCATGGTTGGTGTCATTAATGCTCCGTGAGTTTGCTCCGACACTCAATAGCTTGATAGAATACTGACCTTTCACATTAGATCCAGCGGACAGAGGACCCTCGCGGCCTACAAGAAGGCCGCTGCTGACGTTGGTGAGACTGTCGAGCCCAAGTCGACTGTCGGCGGCGAGATTGGCCCTGCCGCCACGGCCTCCTCTGGCTCTTCTGAGGGTTCCACATCAACTGGGAGCGCCGCCTCCGGCACTGCCAGCTCCACCGAGAGCTCAACACCCAACGCCGGCATCGAGGCCCGGGGTGAGATCCGTTGGGGACTCATGAGCCTGGGCGTCGCCATGGCCGGCTTCTTTGGAGGTCTGATGATGTAAACAGGCATCTAAGAGGGATGGGATCAGACTATGAGGATGGTCACTGTCTATGTGAGAGTGGAGGAATTCTACTGCCAAGAGCAAGACGGATCGCCGGCCTAGAGCCATTCACAAGGGATCCAAGTTGAAACACAGCTGCGAGCAGCATGTAATGACTGTACTTTGAATACCCGAACCAATTGAGAACGTATGAATAAATTTGAGAAGTTTAGAATATGTGAACAGCATTTAAATGAACCCAAGGAAATGTATACATAAAGAAATGCTGGCTATTAGACCCGTGTACGCTCTACAGCTAGTCCGAGCGAGCTTTCATCCTCATTCGTCCCCCACTCTTCCATTTGTTCGAAACCACCCATTTGAAGCAATCTATAACTTCTTTGGTCAATGGAGCGTCTTGAATGGTAGATGGCAGAGATAATGATCTATTCTCGGTCGGTCCGGCGGTCACGTGTTAACCCCTGAGATGCTCCTTTAACTACCCATCACTATCCCTAAGCAAAGTTTGGCCCCTCAGTCGTAGTGGCAGCACGGGTCGAGGTCAAGAGAGTCGTAGCGGTGACAGCGCCAGGGGTGGCGAGGAAGAAGTTGGCATTGTTCGGAGCGGCGCAAGTGTTGTCAGGCTTGGGGGTGTTGTCCTCCATGGGCTGGGCGTATGTGGTCAAGGCCATCTTCTCACCCCTGCAGGCGTAGCAGCTGAGGTTGGTAAAGGTGAGAAGACTGGAATCTTTGGGGTCCGAGATTTCCTCGACGGGGTCCGTGTACAAGAGACAGTTGCGCTGCTCATCCGGGTCGGAGGACAGGGAGAAGGCCACGCAGCCCGTGTACGTCGCGCAGGCCCCGGCGCAAGAGTCTTCGGGGCTACATTCTGACACGGTCAGCCTGAGCCAGGGCTGCGCGCACTCCTTGAGAGTGGCCTTTTGGATGACGCAGGACTGCTCTGCCGTGTCGTGAAACTTGTTCAGGCAGACGGCGTCATCCGGGGGCTGCCAGCAGGGGATCTCCCAGGCGCAGCTGCGGTCGTAGGCCCAGATATTGTTATCACCGGCAGGGCCGGTCGGCGAGTCTGCGGGAAGCCTGGCGGAATAAAGACGGCACTCAGAACCAGTGCAGTCGTCAATGTACCGCCATTCGAAGCTCCCGCACGCCTCTTCAGCAAGACAACGGGCCGCACACTGCTCCTTCTGGATGTTCCCAACGTACTCAAAATACCAACCTGAGTTCGCTGTGACAGGTCTCCTGTCGCAGCCCTTGCCGTCATCGGGGTTGGAGCCGACGTTGGCGCAGATTCTGCTGACTACGGTTGTAGGAGTCGGGGTGGATGTGGACACCTCTGAAGCAGTAGTAGACTCCTCTGAAGTAGTTGTAGCCTCCTCGGAAGCCCCGGTGGACTCCTCAGAAACAGTGGTGCTCTCAGATGCCTCCTGGGAGGTGGCGGTAGACTCGCTCTCGGCTGTGGATTGGGCTTCAGTAGTTGTGCCAGTCTCGACATCGTCAGTCTGTGAAGCCTCAGAGGCAGTAGTCGTGCCAGTTTCAGCGCCCTCTGTTTGCGATGTCTTAGTGGCGGTGGTAGCGTTAGTCTCAATGTCGCTGGTCTCGGTGCCAGCAGGCGTGCTGGTCTCAACATCACCAGTCTCAGTACCGGTAGTCGTTCCAGTCTCGACATCAGTCTGAGAAGTCTCCACATCAGTAGTGGCACTCGTCTCAGCACTCTCAGTCTGTGAGGTCTCAATACCGCTGACAGTCTGGCTCTCCGTCTCAGGAATCTCAGTGCTGGTGGCAGTGGCCGTCTCACTATCGCTGGCCTCAGTACCAACAGTTGTGCCAGTCTCGACATCTGTCTGAGAGCTCTCAGCACTCTCCGTCTCAGGGAGCTCAGTGCTAGTGGCAGTCTCAGTCTCAGTCTCAGGGGGCTCAGTTCCAACAGAGGTGGCCTGCGAAGTCTCGGTATCGACAGCGGTTGTAGGGGATCCGGCATTGTCGTCATCGCCAAAGTCGAGATCATAGTCGTCAATGTTCTGGAGCGTGACCTGGTTGGACATGAAGATGGAGTCGACGTAAATCATGGCCGCGTTGCCGCCGCTGCACTGCATCTGGATAGAGAAGGTAGCCGAGCTGGCCGGGGCACTGGCCTGTTTGACGACGGCATTGTAGGCCACAGCAGGACCCGAGGTGAGGAGCCACTGCTCGTAGAAGGAATCACCACCGAGGTACGCTCTGATAACGCAGCTGTCCGTGGTCTGGGGGTAGAGGACGATGGCGGTATAGAACCGGATCGTGTAGGGCGTGGACGGGTTCAGACCAGTCACCTGCTGCGAGATACCAACATTCGGACCCAGGGCTCGCTTCGGGCCAGAGTCGGCATGCATTTGAACACACCCGCTATCCTTACTACCATCGCCCTTGTATCCCTTGTCGTCCACATGCTCGGCGGCGCCGCTGTCCTCGAAGTCAACGATGCCACCGTCGGGACCTCTGCGGGCGAATTTGGCGCCCTTGAGCTCGTTGGTCACCACGGGGGCACTTGTAGAAGTCGTCGTGGTCGCGAGATCCGTAGTCGCGCTGGGCCTGCAAGGGCCAGCTGAAGCAAGTTGGACGGAGCCCGAGAGGGCCAGGGCCGCCAGGGCCACGATGGAACGCATCGTGAGCGAGTAATGAGCGAAAGAATGGAAAGATCAAAAGAGTGGATAACAAAAGTTGGATGATGGAGCCTCGAAGGGCCGGCAGAGAATGAATGTGCCTTTCATATAGGCAGCTTCCTCGACCCGCCCCTGAGCTGGCTTACACGGGCGAGCTCATTTCGAGGCGCTAGAACGGCGATAGTGGCATACGAGGCCTTGTGGCTTTCAAATAGTTTCTTGGACGGCTCTGGGCTACCCATTCCCCATACGGCACTTGTCAACGGCTGATCTTACCGATGGAGAAGATTGGCGACATTCCACAATTCCAACAGGACACTGTTACGGGGTGAAGGGCTTTCCGGTAGTCTATCGTGCAGTTGATTTAGAGTATCGTCACAAGAGCAGCACCTTGGCTCATCTTCAGAAGTGATCAATCGGTTGAAATGCCAATGCAAAGGTATCCACTGGCATTTGAGCTTCTTGTGCTCTGTACCCTGCCGAACCCCCCAGTAAATGAAAAAAAAAAAAAGACCGTTATTGTTTCAGCTGGCCCAGAAATCTATGGATGGCGCATATCACATCAATAGCGCGCTGAGCTAGACTAGCCCAGCCCAAGTCCCCTGATCGGCGGAGCTGCAAGGGCTGACGGGCATTTGTTGACGATATGGATTGATATTGGCAAACAAATTCTCTTGATTGCCCTCTCAAAGGAGCTCTACTCCATGTACGTAGCAGCGCCTGGAATCAGACAAGGGGTTGCGTGGCAAGCAGCATTACACTATTCTATGCCACTCTCGAGCCAGTCAAAAGTATTCAACAAATCAAACCGAAACCCCAATGAATGCGGTAAAAGTGATCCCAAAGACTCCAGATCCCTGCCGTTTTCTGTAGCTGTGTTTAGATGCTGGTCTAGCACCCGCTGGATAATTGTCTGACAGTCACCGCACATGATGCTGTTTGGCGCAGTTGGGCCAACCCAATTCAGGAACGCGGCAAGCAAACTCAGCTGTTGGACGATGCTCGACCGTGATAACTCGGAGTTTAGGGGGTGAGTGCCATAAAACGTTGGCCGAAGCAACTCCTGACAGAGGATGCCACCCCCTGGGGCGGCATAAGCCATCAACTATTGTTCCGTTAGAAGCTTAGCACTCGATTGAGCCGCAACAACTCACCAGCCATTCAAAATTACGCCGCATGTCGGCGAATCGATCTTTATGTATCCAGAGAACAACTGTGACTCTTACTAAATCAAAACTGGTGGCGAGCAAGTTGCCCTCGTCAACCCCGCCGTGCTGGAGGAGCAGCCTCTCCACCAAAAAGATGTTCCGCAGATGAGCCAAGTAAGTTAAGATCCTGACGTAAAGAATCTTGATGTCAAGATGGGGGTCAGATAGATCCTCGTGGTTATATACTAGGCTCAAGGGGTATTCAGAGAAGACTTTTAGTTGGCGTGCCTTGATGCTCCTGGCGGGGTGTCAGCTCTAGAGGTAGGTAGTGTGTCTTTAACAGGCCAGCCAACATACTCGAGGTAGTCCAGTGTGATATGAGTATCGTTGCCGAGTGCAATTTCAACCAGTTCATCAAGGATAAAAGACAATAATATGCGTGCTCTCATGAAAGTCACACTGTGGACCTTCTTTTGCGTATTCCAGCCTCTCTCGTCTAATGTTTTCATAGCCTCGGCTAGAGTAGCCTCATCCGACATCAAATCCTCATCTTGAAGATCTAAGGGTAGCGCAATTGAGCAGTAGCGGCGACTTATGAGCGGAGGTCTGCCAGAAAAGGACACGACGGATTTGTCGGTGAAAAAGATGGAAGAAAAAAGACGCCGCTTGTATTCGGTGCAGAATGAAGGTATTTCTTGTTGGGCTTGTGATTTCGAGGCACCGTCCTCGGCGTGAAGTCCGAGAAAAATCAACATGGACACAGCCAAGCTGTGCGAGTCCCAGAACGTAGAGCCTGCCTTGATTCAGTATCTCGTTCTCGGGCATGCAGGCATGAACTCACTCGCGTCTCCATAAATCAACGTCCCAAGTGTAGCCTTTCGACGGCAAAGATCAAGAAGGAGGACGTTGCCCGCGGTAAATTGACGTGAGATTTCGATACAGTAGCCCAGATTGGTCAGGGCAAGTTCAGCTGATTCTTTGCCCGGCACCCACTGAAGCTGGCGGGGATCAAGAGACCCTAGAGCATCCGATAAACCCTCTATATGAGCCCAAAGGAGACCAATCGACTCCCATCGTAGGTTGTGGCCGCAAAATTGATCCATCCAGTCTTTTGCATTGGCCAAATCATCTCGCATAGGCCGTGCTGTGTTGCGGCATAGCACATCGGCAACCTTTTCTAGCGGCGAATCATGTTGACCAAAGTACCTAAATATGTCTTGGAGTGATTGAATGATGCGAGCTACAGCAACATGGGTGGAGGATTTCCTGCTGGCTGACGAAGGATCACCGTGGAAAACCATGCAGGCGTCTCGCTGGCCTGGGAGATACTGCAGCACGAGAAGGCACATCTGACGAGCTGGGAGAGGTAGATCGCGAAATCCAATGTCCAACTGGGATTGCTGCCGGGCTGTTTCTGACTCGACATGTTGAGAGTCGGGTTGTTCAAGAATGGAGAGGCTATCTCTTGTTTCTTTGAAGACGAAAGCATGACTTGTCGACCCGAGGTAGCCTGGACCAAATATAGAGTTGCGTATTGCTGTCCTAGAAGACTGAGGAGATGGAGAAGGCACTTCAGGTTGTTCCGAGTAAAACTGTATTCTACTCCTCGATCGTGAAGTTGTCGTTGTATAGACGCATCGACTGGCTTCTCCTCGCTTTCGGCATCGCTCACAACTGGGTCGAGTGTGATCGCAGCCCACCTTGCGTGCTCGACATGGATCACAAGCTTCCGGTCTGCCGTTAGGTCGTCGAGGCGGATGATCTTGAGTGGTTCTCATTTCAAGTTTTGGAAGAGATTCAAAAGTGAGGTGATGTGTAAGTATAAGTTGAAGGTGAGGAACTTGTCGTGTTTAAGGTGCAGTAGCTCGGACCGAAGCCATGAGACGAAGGTGCTACTGGCTCGTTCTGTCTCGAAAACTGGGTATCCGGCTTCGGCTTCGGCTTCGGCTTGGTCGACTTAGCAATTTTCATTGGCCTCGAATATTGTTTTAAAGCAGATGCAACTATTGCTTAGTCGTCAATAAACGCGAATTTTCTAACTTTCTATGTCAATCGGGATGCATCAAGTTCTGGTTTCTCGAGTCGCGCTTTGATCCAGGCCTGCACGAGGTACCAAGAGTGCTCCTATCAAAGACCTCTCTACTTTACGATAAAAAATTAGATAAAAACACCAAAGCAATAAAAAAAATTCCTAGTATAAGTAATACTTTAGAACTCTTTTATTCACTATTTTATTATTTCTATTATATCTTCATAGCTACCCTTAGAGGAGGATACACTAACATCACGGATCCTTGCACTGGTCTGGTGCGAGGTGTGGGCGGCGGCCCCCACCAAGGGCTGAGAAAAACTGACAATTGCTTGTCCCCAGGCTTAGCCGACTAGACGCAAAAAATTGGAGAAAACAAGGGAAAATGTGACATACCTCGTAGAAGAGTTTGAGCATATCTTGCAACCCATATGCTCTCCCTGAGGATAATCTGTGGGTCACGGACCTGCAGCCCAGCCTCGAACCTAGCATTAGCGCGCAGGCGGGGTGCTGAAAAGCGTAAAAGCGGCGGGGCATGGCCTTTTTTCTGCCGTCGAAATTTCTGTCGCAAAGCTCAGCTCAATCACTCCAAAACATTTGCGACCATGGGCAAGAAGAGCTTCAGGGTGCGCCTTCCCCCAACCCGTACCGCCCCAATTGCGCTCTGCTGACGTGACGCGACACACAGGGAAAGAACAGGAGAGGCGGCGGCGGCGGCCGAGGCGGCGCGCAGGCCGGAGGTGGTTGGAGAGACTATCCCGTCATCCCCAAGGAGAACGAGAAGCTCCAGCGCTTCTACGACACCCTGCTCCAGCTCCCCGAGGAGGAGAAGAATGCTTATTGGGAGGCTCTCAGACGCGAGCTCCCCAACAGCTTCAGGTTTTGCGGTTCCAAAGGGTGCGTCTCCCGAGTCGCGGTGTCGCGAACTGCCTGCTAACTCTGGTCGCCACACAGTCACGCCCTCACCGTCAAAGGCCTCCTTCAGACCAGATACATCCCCGAGATCGTTAACATCGAGCACCAGGATGGTCGCCCCGTTGAGCCCCCTCAGCCTGTGCCTTGGTACCCCGACGACTTGGCTTGGTGGATGACCACTCCCAAGAACGTCATCCGCAAGTTCCCTCCTTTCGCCGCGTTCCAAAAGTTCCTGGTCTCCGAGACGAGCGTTGGAAACATTAGCCGACAGGAAGTCGTCAGCATGATTCCTCCTCTGCTGATGGACCTTCGCCCTGGCATGACCGTCCTGGACATGTGTGCTGCGCCTGGAAGCAAGGCGGCGCAGCTCCTCGAGATGATCCACCAGGGCGAGGAGGCTCGTGTTCGCAAGGTTCTGCGATCTTTCGCCAAGGAGGACGGTCTGGAGCTGGGCGCCGAGACGCAAGACGAGATCGAGGCCGATCTGGAAGCCGACCCTAGCGATGCCGGAAGAGCTACTGGTATGCTCATCGCCAACGATTCTGACTACAAGCGCGGCCACATGCTTGTCCATCAGCTGAAGCGACTCTCTTCCCCCAACCTCCTCGTCACGAACCACGACGCTACTCAGTTCCCCTCCATCAGGCTCCCCCCAAGGGAGGGTAACAGCAAGCCCACCTATCTCAAATTTGACCGTATTCTGGCCGATGTCCCTTGCTCCGGTGACGGAACTCTGCGCAAGAACGCCAACATCTGGAAGGATTGGCAGCCTGGAAGCGCCCTGGGCCTGCACCAGACTCAGATCAGAATCCTGGTGCGAGCTCTCCAGCTGCTCAAAGTTGGCGGCCGAGTCGTCTTCTCCACTTGCAGCATGAACCCCGTCGAGAACGAGTCCGTCGTTGTTTCTGCCATTGAGCGATGTGGCGGCGCCGAAAACGTCGAAATCGTCGACTGCAGTGACCAGCTGCCCAACCTGAAGCGAAACCCTGGCATGAAGGACTGGAAGATCATGGACAAGAGCGCTAGGATCTGGAGCTCCTGGAAGGAGGTTGAGGACTATGCCAAGGAGAGCCCCGACAACGTCATCCCGGGAAGAGTCGTCGAGACCATGTTCCCTAGGGTTGAGGGCTCTGACTGCGCCGATCTGCCCCTGGAACGCTGCATGAGAGTTTACCCCCACATGCAGGACACTGGTGGCTTCTTCATCACTGTTTTGGAAAAGAAGTCCGAGTTCAAGGCTAGGAATGAGAACGAGCCCAAGCCTCAGACCCAGCCCAAGGTTAATGGCGAGGCTGAGGCCGCTTCCGACGAGAAGGAGCCGGCCAAGGAGGAGGCTGAGGCTGTCTCCGCTGCCACTGAGGCGGCCCCTGCTGCTGAGGAAGCCAAGCAGGAGGATGTCACTATGGCGGATGCATCCGCCAACGGAAATAAGAGGCCGTTGGAGTCTGAGGATGCTGAGGATCAGCCCGCAAAGAAAGCCAAGACCGAAGTTGACTCATCAGCTAGCGCCACGCCTGTTCCTCAGGCTCAGGCGAAGAACCAGGAGGGCAGCAAGCCTCGCCGAAACGGCCCTGTTGAGGAGCCCTTCAAGTACCTTGATCCAGCTCACTCAACCGTCCAGAACATCAAGGACTTTTACCACATCTCTAGCCGCTTCCCCGATGATCGGTACATGGTGCGAAACGAGATGGGTGAGCCCGCCAAGGCCATCTACTACACCAGCGCTCTGCTCAGGGACATCCTGACCGAGAACGAGGGCCGCGGAATCAAGTTCATCCACGGCGGTGTCCGCATGTACATGAAGCAGGACGCCCCATCCGCCGAGGTCTGCCGATGGCGCATCCAGGCCGAGGGCATGCCCATCCTCCAGGGTTACGTCGGCGAGCCTCGCGTCGTCCACCTCCATAACAAGGAGACCTTCCGGAAGCTCCTCATCGAGATGTTCCCTCGCATTAACGATGGCAAGTGGGAACGATTCGATGAGATTGGCGAGCGCGTCCGCGACATTGGCATGGGCTGCGCCGTCCTCCGTGTCGAGCCTGACGGCTCGGACCCCGACTTTGCCGAGCGCATGGCTCTGCCTATCTGGAAGAGCATTCACTCGCTCAACCTTATGTTGCCCAAGGAGGACCGATCTGCTATGCTTCTGCGTATTTTTAACGACACTTCCCCTCTTATCAACGTTACTCTGGAGAAGCAAAAGGGCGCCCAGCAAGCCAAGGAAGCCGAGGCTGGTGAGAAGGAGGCGGTCGACGTGGCGGATCTTCCCTCACCCGAGGCGCCTGCCGCGGAGCCGGTGAAGGAGGAGACAGCGGGTGAGGCCAAGACGGAGGCTGCTTGAAATGAGAATGGTAAACTCGGTGTACACGTGTTTGATTAAATTTTGGTGTTGTTACAATGTTTAAATCATGGCCAGGGATGAACTCTAGATACAGATGGTATAATACATGGGGCTTCTCCAACGTGTCCATTTACTCGTCCAAAAGACCGACGGTCCAGTGCACAATTCTGTCGACGCCTTGGCCGTTGATGGCGCTCACCGGAATGGCTGTGCAGTCCTTGGTCCAGGCATTCTCGACGCCGCTAGGGTGCGGCTTGTCGCCCTTGGTGATGCCATCGAGATACTCCTTGAGCTCTCTGAAGTTAGCCTGGGTTTCTGGTAGGTCTGCCTTGGTTGCCACAACGAACCACGGCTTTCCAGCAATCTGAAGAGCAGGGGTCATCGTAGAGTCAGGTAGTCCGGTCTCAAACTCAGGGGGCAGATTCATGGGACCGTCCATGTCTGATTCAAGGTCCCAGTCAACGCGTGAGTCGATTTCGCGGTCTGCCTCCTCTTCATCGCGCATCTGCGCATATAAGCCGACCTCGCGCCATAACGCATCCAGAGCCTTGACAGCATTGCCCGCTGCAAGGTCAATGACAAAGGCGAGGACACCAGCACGCTCAACGTGACGCAGGAAAGCAATCCCGAGTCCGCGGTCCAGATGAGCACCCTCAATCAAACCCGGGATGTCAGCGATGGTGAAACGAGTCCGTGGCTCAGTCTCGACCTCCTCGGGCAGTCCCATCTGAGCAGGATAGCGGCGATAACTCTTGATAGTAGGTCGACCAGAATACTTATCAAGAACAACAGTGCCGATATTGGGCTGCAGAGTTGTGAAAGCCCAGTTACCAACACGAGTACGGCTGTTGGTAATGGCACGAAGGAGGGTGCTCTTCCCAGCGTTGGGGAGGCCCACCAGTCCGACGTCGGCAAGGAGCTTGAGCTCAAGCTCAATCTTCATGCTGATGGCATCTTCTCCCTTGGTCGCGAACATTGGGCGGGGATGCGCTCGCGATGTGAAGTGAGGGTTCCCCAAGCCACCGATGCCGCCAGTTGCGAGGAGGATAGGTTTGGGTGTCGGACGAGACAGGTCGAGATGGATCTTGGGCGGAGGCTGCTTATAGAGGCGATGACGCTTTGGAAGTCGAGGGAAGACGGTTTGCTTGACATCAGTCTTGGACAGACCGGGGTATAGCAACCACTTGCGACGCTCGGGGTTCTGCTCTTCCAGGTCCTCATCCTCCTCAACCTCATTCTCCTCCTCTTCGTATACTTCCTCGCCTTCCTCCTCCCTCTTCTGCCTTTCCATAGCAGCCAACCGCTCTTCCCTTTTACGCTGCTTCTCCTGGACGCGCCACAGCCGCATATCTATCTCCTCCTCAGCGACGGGATCCTCACGTTCCAGCTCGCGCACAACCGTTCCCACAGGCACCGTTATGATGATATCTTCTCCCCGAGTGCCGCTCTTTGCGCTTCCTTGGCCATGCTTCCCTCGACCCGCACGGATAAAGCGCTTCCGCGCAAGCTTGTGTAGCGAGGTCTCACCATGGGCGGCTTGGATGTAGACGTTGCCTCCATGACCACCGTCGCCGCCATTGGGAGGGCCCTCGGCGAGATAGGCCTCACGCAAAAACGAGATGCAACCGTTTCCACCTCGGCCGGCATATAGGCTCAGCTGGGCTTTGTCGGAGAAGCTTGGGGCGGCATAGTCGTCGGGAGCTGGGTTGAGTCGTGTCTCTGGGAGGTCGTTGACGGTCGAGTTGTAACGTCGTCGTAGAGCTGTTGCACCTACAAAGGCGTGCCTTGACGCAAACAGCGAGGGGTAGAGAAAGGGGAGGAAAGGTGCCGACGCGCTCGGACAACGCGGAGCCATGACTGACAATTGAGCGACAAGCTCGTGCTTGAATCAAGCAACGATTTGATGTTAAATCTCATTGACGCCAAAGCTTGGCCAAAATTTCTCCGATAAGAGCGGGGCCTGGGCGGGCAGGTGCGTTCACAGGAAAGCCTTCCATAGATCTACACCATAACGGATATCTCGCGGATATCTCAGCCTAGGAAAGTCTAATCATTAAGAAGGGGAGGACTAAGTTGAATTCTGTCTTTGACTTGTTCTATTTGTAGAAGACTGCCCTGCTCTATTCCTTGTCGTCCAATCTTCACGGCCATGTTGCCGCGCTTCCCCGCCGTGGTCAGGAATACGTCCCAAAAGGGAAAGAGGACTTTAGTGAATGTAGGCAACCGCGCGTGCCTCCAGACACTGTATGCCTCAGGTTATTATCTAGGACTCTCTCTCGAGAAACTACTAAGGCAGTCAGGATCGTTCATTTTGTAGCCATGGATTTCTTCATTTTCTTCTTCCGTCCCTCTTCGCCGCAACCGAGAGACGATAGCCGATACCGGGTTTTCGACCGTTTGTGCTCATCTGACACAATCAACGTCCCATTGCCACTAGTCGATGCATTACCCTCACGGACCTTGTACCCGAGAAGCAGCTCTACGATTTGCCGAACGCTTTGGCCGGTTCTGAATGCACAAGCCAGGCTGTACAACTGTACAACCACGCAAATGTCAGTATCTTGTTGATGGGATTCTGTCCTTTCCTCTAGGATACTAGAAACTGACAGTGAATGCTGATAGCTCGCGGATCAGCGACCCTTCTCGATGGCTTGCCAATCAATGGACTCTCCAACGTCCCCTGGCCGTTCGTCTCGCCTCGCCCCGTCGGGATCCTGCAGCCAGACCGTAATGGCCCATAGTTGGCGCCGATTGCCATTCGGCCAGCTAGTGGACTGAGACCAGCGGCTGCTGACGCCAAAATGCGGTGAATCGGTGTTGCAGCGGACGGCAGAGCCAACGGAGTCAAATGAGACTCTTGTGCTCTCCCTCACATCCATGGACTGAGTCCTCTGTTCCCTCTCTGCCGCCGGTTTGCCTCTTCGATGGGTCTCCTTGCTGTTGACCTCGATCTCTATTCGTCCAGTTTCGGCAAACGGTGCCCTGGCTCACCACCTCCAGCCCAACTGACTCCTCATTTGTCAAGCCCGACCATCTCCCGCCTTCTTTTAAGTTCGTCGGTTGGTTCAGCTCTGAGACTCGCTTCTCTACATGAAGCCCAGCCCAGCAGCCCTCCATCTCTCGGACTCGGTCAACTTCGTCCCAGTTCCTCACGTCCACGTTCCACTCACTCTCGCCCTCCACCCCCTCCCAGAGTGGTACTGCTGCTGCTGCTCGTCAACACCACCCTTCCCGGCAGCGACACCTGAGCCGCAGCATCGCCCAACGACGGTTCGCCGCCATCGACCCCTCCCTTGTACCAGCTCGAGGTCATTGGGTCAGCCTGCATACGCTCCGTGGTCCCGCATTCGAGCCACGACTGTAGACGTGGTCCGGCCGTCCTCATTCGATCTCTCCACATAGCTTCCTTCGCTTCCCCACGCGACTTCTTCCATCTCGCTCTTCAGTTTCTCCCTCCCCTTCCAGCTCGAGCCCCGAGAGCTGCTGGTGCTTGCAGGATACATACTGGCTCCAGCGAAACAGCTGCTCTCTTCCCCCGTCTGCTGGTGTTGAACGGGCATACCAGACCATTTTCACGCCTGGTCTCGTTATCTCTTTACCGCCACGCCCGACAGACTCTAACACGGACGGCTCGTGCCCTTTAGCTACTGGTAGGTCAGTTTTTGACTCTTCTCTCCTCTGCAATTACACTTCCTGGCCCCCATCCCCGGCCTACGTCGTGCAATCTCGTCATCACTGGCCCTCTCTCATACATCACACCTCATGAAATACGCCTGCGGGGCTGGAGGGGGATCTCAAACCTACCTTCACGTCGTTGTCATGAGTTGACCGCCCGTTGCACACGACCCTGCCCATCTACCTACCTACCTACCTACTTTCCCCGACTCGATTCGACCTCCTCTCCGGCTTGGTTGCCGCCGATTTGTCTGCCGCCTCCGCTAAGATGTATACCAGAAATTATCCGTTTGGCAAGCCCACCACCTATAGGATGGACCCTGATTGCGCGATATGCCACGCTCCGGCGTCAATGGCATGCGATTGCGAGGCCAAGGGACTTGACGTCGCCGTCAAGCAGGCCGAAGACCGCATGATGCGGTCGATATACACAGAGATACGGTTCGCAAGCCCGACTTGTTATCAATCTCGACGTCGAGTCAATCCTAACTCTACCTCTTGACAGATCTTGGGTCCGAGGACACGCGCAGGACTACATCCTCGAGTACTTCCGCCTCCTCACCGATCAACGTAAGACGGCACACTCTGCCCACTTGGACCGTATCACCGCCCACGCATATCACTATTATCACGCACCACCTCACCCGACGCAGATTGCCGAAGCTCAGGCTTCCCTCAAGCGCGGCATCGATGAAGATTGGCAAGCGAGCGTACAGCGATACCCCGAAGTTCTTGAGTATTTCTTTGGCCTCGTTGAATTGACCCTGCCGGCGGAGGATGAGCCCGCGGTCAAGGATCCGCCCCTGGGTTCGCTGTCAAACTTCCGCAAGGTAAACCGTCGAAGCGGAAGCGGCGGCGCCGGCGGTGGTGGTGGAGGTGGTGGTTCTGCAGCCGTTGCACCCGTCGGATATCGCGAACCGGCCGCACTTCACTCTCAAACGCCTCCTCCTCCCATGCCCCGACTCGATCGCCGCACTCCAGGCCCCCGAGAGAGGCGACCTACTGGCTTCGGGCCTCCTCCGCCACCGCCCGCAGCGTCTTACTATCCCAGCTACTGAAAGGGACCACAACCGACGGACATTGCCAAAGCCATCCATACGCAGCTGCTGCAAGGCATGCATGCAATGCAGCCAAATCATATCATTACGACTACTACGAACATCACGACCATTGCATAATTGGGGCGTGGAGTATTACCGGCATAACAGACCAAAGTGGCATCATCGAGGATTCTCAAAGTTTGGGCCAAAGTTTCCACCTGTGTTGGACTAGAAGCCTCCCCGGTCTGGCAGTATTTTCATTTGGAGTATTTGGTTGGAGTTTACCAAAGTTGGGCATATTTGTATTTGAAGTCAAGCAAAATACCACGCCGCAGAAGGCAATATTTCACTCAACCACGAGCACCCCCAACCCATCATGGTCACAGGCCCAATGGCCTGCCGAACGAGACAGTTGCCGCACGCAGGCAAGCGAGCGAGCGAGCGAGCAAGGCCGGCAGCATTTCTTGGCTGGAGGAGTGGGGGATGGATGATCAAAAGAGGGGCGTCCGAGGGCAGCTGAGGCCATGGCGATAGGCCGAAGACGAGCTGGGGGCTGGCTAGTGTCATGCCCATACCTGCATATTGCTTCAACCTATTATCCGCGGATCTATGTGTCTGCAGTGAGACGACGGGGCTTTTGCAAGGTTCGAATGCGGCTGGTGGTCATTGATGCACGCATGCAGGGCAACACCAAAGGAGACGATCAACCAAGCGAGCGCACATGCCCGATGCATGCCAACTCAAGTCTACTCATTTCGACTCCTCACAACCCTTCATCAGGCTCTCGCCATTGAGTGGTAAACGAGCGATTGACCAGAGGGAGGGTCAAGATCGGCGAGATACTCGATAGCCGAACATGAATCACATCACGCAAATATCTAAGCACTCCCACATTGAACCAACTGTATTTTTTTTTCTTCATCTCTCGTTCTTCTCTCGTGCGCATCACCTTCGTGAAAAAAACAGCGCCTAATTACAAAACAGCACGACAAGCGCTTTTATATTCGACCAGGGGGTTGGTTATATAGAGGGTTGGAAAAGGGTGGAAGCGGCAAGAGACTCGGCATAATCAGCCCGTGGGCCAGACGAGCTTCGAATAACGTTTGAGGGCGCCTCAACATTTAATTCGACATACCGAGGGGTGGCGCGAGGAACGTTCAGAGAGGTGGATGCGGAAAGGACGAAAGACGGGGAGTAAGTGGTGAGGATGGTGAGAGGAGGATTCCTGGATGGCCCCAGCATGGTCGGCATGGGAGAATACCGACGAGCGGAATAGAGACTGCGTCAGAGAGGCTTACGACTCCTGCTTCTCAGCAATCGACGTCTCCTTCAGGCCAGAAGTAACCTCCTCGACCTTCTCGCCGTTGGCCTCAGCGGCCTCGAGCTCGGCAATCTCCTTCTTGGCCTTCTCAATGTTCTGCATTCGCCATCAGTATACGGCATTCCATAGGTCTCACTCAGGGTGAGACGGGGGATACTTACACGCTTGGTCTGGGCCTCCTGGTCGTTCTTCCAGAAGTCGAGCTTGGCGCGGACCTTCTCAGTAACATCGGGGATGTCAAGAGCACTCATGGGAGGGTCGATACCCATGGCAGCGCAGTCCTCGACAACAGATGGAGGAACGTTAAAGAACTTGGACGAGGCAGCGTGGCCACCCTTCTTGCCCTTCTTTCCTTTCTTGACGGCAGGGAGGTACTCCTCCTCGCGGTCCTCCTTGCGGACGAGCTTGGTGCCCTTAAGACCGGCCTCATCGACGCTTCGCTGGGCCTGAGCTCCCAGACCGGTGTCAGCCATCAGGGGACCCTTCTCGACCTTGTGATTGGGGTCGAGGAACTGGAGAAGGCTGTTGGCGCGGCGAATCTCATCAAGGTAGGCAGGGTCGCTGGCCTCACCTAGGCGGCGCTCAGCCTCGGCCTTCTTGCGCTCCTGGATGTGACGCTCGTGCTCAGCCCTCTGCTTCTCACGGTAGCGATCACGGGCCTCACGCTCGTAGGCCTGGAAAGCCTTCTTCTGGCCGTAGTAGTCGTCCTTGAGCTTGCGGATGGCGGTGTACTTCTCCTGCTGCTCAGCCTGGAGCTTGGTGCGCTCGTCACGGAGGCTCGACAGACCCTTGTAAGCCTCATCCTGTTCGGCCTTGATGGCATCGAGCTCAGTCTGGATCTTGGTGTACTGCTCCGACATGGCCTTCTGCTCGGGGTCATCCATGCTGTCCTTGATCTCCTTGATCTTGGCGCGCAGGTCGTCAATCTGCTTCTGAGAATCCTCAAACTGGCCAAAGTTCTTTCGAATCTTTCGGAGGCTAGAGATATCGGAAAGAGCCTTCTTCTCATCGACCAGCTTCATGGTACCGGAGTTGACCTGCTTGTCAAGAGTGGCGATCTGGCGGTCGACATCTTCGAGGGACTTGTAGGGGACCTTGGCCTTGGCAGTCTTTTGCTCAGCGATCCTGCTGCGAACCTGCTCATCAAGGCGCTTGATCTGGTCGAGCTTGGTGGTACGGGCGTTCTTGCCTCCGGCCTGCTTCTGGCGAATCTCGTTGGCCTGGGCAATGAGCTCCTGTCGTCGCTTCTGGGTCGGGCTGGGCTGGTCCTTGTTCTTGTTGGGCATAGCGATTTCGATCTTGGCCTTGACGGCAGCCTATAGAGAGTAAAGTGTCAGTCGGTGTAAACCCCTTGGCCAGCACATGAGCCCACAGGTGTGGAACCTGGGCTGATAGGTATAGCCATTGCTCGAGGAAGGAGGGAATTGAAGCCGTACCAGGCGGTCCATGGAAGCCTTGTGGTCCTTCTCGGCCTTTGCGAGGGCCTCCTTGAAGGCATTCTCGTCAGGCTTGGTAGGACGAGTGTGGGCTTGCTTGTCCGCCGCAGGGGCGGGAGCAGTCGCAGTCTCGGCCATTGCGAAGAAGCGGGTACGGGAGAGGAGACGGTGAGGCGGACGGGGAGAAGGTTGAAGCCGGGAGCGAAGCTGCTCGAGATGGCTTTGATCAGTAAGAGTGAGGGTGAGGGCAACGACACGTGTTGTCAGAAGGGAAGTGTTAAAGTGAGAGGGGAGAGAGACGGGGAGGAGACGAAAAAAAAGGATATGCCCCCCCAAAGTAGGTAATTAAGGTACCCAAGTCACCACTTTCTGCTTCTGGACCCGTGTCTGGTTTGCGATCAATTTTGAGCCGTTGGGGCCCGTGCGCTCACTGTTTTCTTTGTCCGGGGGGGGCTCAGGTCCTGCTGGTGGCCTTTTCGGGGTGTCCCCTCCCCTTGGAGTCGGGTCGTTTCCCCTAGCGTCCACTGGAAGGGAAGCCCCGAGACCACTGAAGGGACTGGACCCGGCCGCTGAACCTGTCCTCCGGTGCCTGGACGGACCTGGTCGCCGTCTATCTGGGGCGGGCTGGCACTGGTGGCAGGGGTCGGGGCTGTTCCTTCCACATTTGGCTCTAGGTTATACTCAGCGCCGTGGCTAGTGCACCCCCTACGTCCACGATCCAACTGTGGCGTATCTATCACTCTTCTCTGTGGCGCAAATCACATGACCCTATCAGACGCTTGGACCCGCTCAAGGACTTTTTGGACTTTTGCGGCGCCGACGCATGCAAGGCTATGAGCGACCGCAGAAACTTTGACTTTTGATAGAGCCCGCGACCGCAGACCAAACAATTCCACCCTCGAGTCGATCACACCTCCGCCCTCGAATTGCATCTCGTCCGAAACATATACATCATGGATATCGATCACGTGCCTACGGATGCCAGGTCCAAGGAGATCGTCCGGCTCTGGCGAGCGTGGAGGACCGTCCACGAGATGGTCGCGGATCGAGTATGTCTTGCCTTTGATTGAATGAAGGGCGCAACGCCTGTCGCGCGTCTCTTTGCTATACCTCGAAACACACGAGACTGACATGGACTCTGAAGGAATACGAGCTCGCCGAGGAGGAAGTGAAGATCTCGCTCGACCGCTTCCGCGATGAGTACTGCAACCCCGACGGCTCCATCAAGTAAGAAAACAAAGAACCCCATCCTCGCGATTGCAACGTCAAGGACGGAAGCACACACAGAACAGCGCAGCTGACATCTCTCGCAAACACATCTAGCCGCGCAAAGCTCCAGTTCTCCGCCCGTCCCAGCGAGTCCATGCTGAGAAAGTTCACCCCCCCGGCCACCGCCGACAAGCCCGACCCCGTCCCGGACTGCGGCCCCATCTGGGTCGAGTTCCTCGCCGACAAGACCTTCGGCGTGAGCCAGATCCGCCAGTTCGCGACGTACGTCATCACCAACCACTACAAGACGGGCATCATGGTCACCCACGTGCCCCTGTCGCCCGCCGCCCGCAAGTCGCTCGCCAGCGTCGAGTCCCTGGCAAAGATTGAGTGCTTCCTCGAGGACGACCTGCTCGTCAACATCACCCACCACGAGCTCGTCCCCAAGCACGTCCTGCTCTCCCGCGACGAGAAGACTGCCCTCCTCAAGCGATACCGCCTCAAGGAGACCCAGCTGCCCCGTATCCTGCAGCGGGATCCTGTCGCTCGCTACCTGGGCCTCAAGAGAGGCCATGTCGTCAAGATCATCCGTAACAGCGAGACGGCCGGCCGGTATGCCAGTTACCGGTTGTGCGTATAGACGATGAACGAGGGAGGCAACGGGGATGTTATAGCTTGCGGCGACGAGGAGAAGTCTGGCTGGATTAAGGATGGAGGCGTCAATCAACTGTAATTGAGGTTCTAAAAAGCTGGCGTTTCAGGGGTTTTAGGTATGTTGCGCGATGCCGTAGCAAAGCCAATGAAGGATTATCATCTACCTTGAAGGTTACTACTATGAGCGATGTCAGTGTTTGAGGGCACATCATCTCTGGCTACTACATGTAGCCATTATCACGTTAATCACTAGACATCAACATAGGCAATACAATAGGAGATGTCAATAAGACATGTTTGTCATCATATGGATCAATATTATCCTAATTCAATGCTCCGAGGAGCCAATAAACAACGTCCCTAATCCTACCAATTCCATCCAATGTAAAACTTGGCTTTCGCCGGGGTATATATAACCAATATCCATCAACCCATTCGTCCATTCATCCAGACCAACCGGATGACCCAGCCCAAACCAAAAGAAGCCGACGTGAAAAACGTCGGTCGGAACAATAAATCCTAGGTATCAACCATTGCGTAGGCGCCCAAAGCCCGCGCCCATCTCATGTGTCTCTGAGATAAAGAAAAGTCATCATGGCATCCATCTTTGCACATTATTACCCCGTCGTGCCATCCATCCCTTTCCGTGAGGGTCCTCCGGCACCATGCTATAAACGCCAACCGGCCGCCGCCATATCTACTCCAAGGACGGGCCGGGAAAAAAAGAATCGTGGTAAAACATATCGCTATCGTCGTAAGGCGTATCGTCGGCCAAAGTATAAGTATATCGTAGAAGACAGAAATCTCCGACCTCGTCGTTGGTGAAAGTTGATCTCCTAACTCAGGAGACCTCCTGGATCCCTGAGCTCCGCCTCGGGCTTTCCGTGAGCGTTGTACCGTGTCTCTTGCTGCGACTGAGCTATCGGCTGCAGCTCAGTACCTCCAGACTTGGATCTGGATCGGCCTTGTCTCGTGTTAAGAGGGCCAAACATACCCCCAAGGTCTTGGAGGAGCGCGGTAGAGCCACGGCGAAATCCTCCCATACTAGCCGGCAATGAGGGCGCAGGGGGAGTGTGCTCAGGTGTTGGGTCGTCCTTGTTGGATGAATCGCGGCTGTCATGACGGAAGCTTCCGCTGCCTTCTCTGGGAGTGTCAAGCAGCCCACCAACATCAAAGAATGAGACTCTTCTTGGTGTAACACCGGAGTCACTCCTCGACTGGGCAAGGGCATCATGCGGCAACAAAGAGTCGTCACTTCGCTCTGCATTGCTGCGCTGTCGTTGCGGGAATTGCCAACGTTCGAGATCTTGGTCGAGTTTCCGGGCGATGGGAGCGGGAGTGTATTGGAAGATGCCGCTATCGCTGTTATTGTCCGGCTGATCGCGAAGCTCGGGGTCAACGGTCATGCCAACATCTCGGACCAGGTCCTCGTCACTTCCCCAGTGGCGGTGCAGAGTTGGGCGCCTGGGATGGAGCGAGGGATCCAGAGATTCGGCCACCGAGGTTCGTCGGAACTTTTGCTTCTTCAAGCCTCGGTCCCGCATAAAAGAGCCCAGAACCAGTGAGTTAGCCGCGGCCGTAGCAAACAGGAGCTCCACTGAGGCGAGAAGCGATCGGTACTGCTGGCGGCCATCTTCTTGGATAATATGCGGCACTCGGTAGAGAGTGACGCCCACAACGGACAGGCTGAGAGAGAAAAGTAGCACAAGCTGGAGCTTTCTCTTGATCGTCATTGCGCTCGTCACAATGATGGGAATGGGGAAAATGACGAGCAGCAGGTCGGTCAAAACGTTGCAGACAGCCATCGTGATAAGCTGCACATAGCCCTGGCGACATTGACCACCGGGGTCGGGCAACACCTGCCAGTAACTGCGGAAAGGACGGCATTCGATAAGATCGCTAATGACAACTGCGACAAAGGTGACTGCGAGGATAATTCGGATGGCGTATAGAGAAGTCTGCCATGCTCGTTCCCATGTGGCACGGGTTAATCGGTGGAGAAACTCGAGAACGGCCGTCTTGAGCACCCAGAGACTATTCGAGGAGAGTCAGCGTCTAAAACTCGATGTTGGCGCACGGTTGGACGTGGCGGGATGTGGGCAAGGCAAGGGGATGAGAAAAGGGCGCGCCACATACGTTGCGGCGTAGAAAACCCGGCTGGCCAACACGAGGCCGCTTGCGATGGATTTTTGACGGATTTGCTCATCTGTGAGCTCGACGCCGTCGAATTGAGCATTGTTCGTTCCGTAAATGAGGATATAGTGGACGCATGCCATGCGAGCATACAATGGGATCAGGGCTAATGCGGCGACACGATCCTCGATAAAGAGTCGTTCGGTTCGGATGAAGCGACCAGCAAGTCGCAACAGGATAATGAGGGTGCAAAACGAGGTTGCCCACCAGCAGACGAGCAGAGTCGGCTTGTCGTACTTGAATTCGCGGAGGGCTGGAGGATCCGAGTAGAGCGTCATGGCTACGTCGGCGGCCCGCGCTCGTCGTCCTCCGCAGAGGGCTCGACGAGCGAGGTGAACGAAACGGCTTCGGGCTTATAACTCGATCAGAGGTTGCGGATGGGCCGACGCAGGAGGCCGAGGATGCGGTACTGTTGGGCCGGCAGTTGGATCTGATACGCCTCGAGGATTCAAGTCGACATGAGGCGGCCGGCGATGGCACTTGAGCGGTGGTAGTAACGACACAAGCGATGGATGCATGAAAATAGAGGCCTTCGGTGCGAGATCAAGAGCATCGATAGATCGGTGCACGGACAATGGGGGTTCAGGTCAAGATTGCTGTCGAGGTCAAGGTCAAAGACTGGGTAGCGAGAGTCGTTGAGGACGCATTCGCAAAGATGGTCGATCCGATATGGCCAAGTTGATTCTGCGAGTGACAAGGGGCCAAGGTGATGGTTCGCGCCGGTCAATCGTCTCGCAGTCAGTCAAGGAGTGAGGCAGAAGGCTGTGGACAAGGCTCAAGAGGATGTCAAAAGAAGAATGAATGTAGGAGAGAGTTGGGAGGGTGAGATAAGAGATGAGTGGGAGTGTCCAAGAGTGGAGGCGGACAAGGTGCGGCTGGTCCCCAAGATATTGCGGAGGCGAGGAGTGTGGGCGAATCGACTCGACCCGGTTGTCTATCCGGAGGGCACAGTAGCGTCGACGGTCGAGTCCTCGAGTTGCACACAGACGACAGCGCCCCGTCACCCAAGGCCCGGAGCCCCGTCCGTCATCTGTGGCCCTGTGCTGTGGGCTCTGGAGAGGAGGGTGTCTTGGGTGTTGGCCACCACCCACTGACTGGGCTTGTGGGGAGGGCCAAGGATTGGGGAGTGAGAGGCCAGGGCATCCAAGAGCACCCTCCGTTGCCTTTGCTCCGTGCTCCACCGGGGCCAGACCGACGAGTCCTGACGAAGATGTTGTTGGCTTAGCGCGCTTGGGGTCTTGGGGTCGTGGGACTCGCACGACCTAGGGGGGCACGCTACTTTGATGATTCGGCGGCTCACTCAGCCATGAGGCGTTGCGTTGACACGACCGTCGACGGTGAGCAGCAGGCAAAGAGCGAACAAAAGCCACCTTTGCTGCGAGGATCGGATCAGGAGACGTCCCAAGACACGACATCCGCGTCTAGACATTAACGGTCTGCACATCCCTAGCATAGCCTGCCTAGTCAGGAAAAAGATAAGCTCGGTGACCCGGAAGTCTAAAGAACCTTCAAAGATAGCTAGGCTCACTCCACACCGACATGTGTCTGATGTGAGCAACGCTGGCGGCTGTTGGAGCCGCGCGGTCCCAGGACAGCAATGCATACAGACTTGCAAGAGAATCACAACAGCCACTCCAGCCCGCCAGCCCGCCAGCTTCAACCGGTCAAGCAGACGAAAACTTCGGGCAGGGGCCGCGGACCTGTCAACGAGGAGGCAGGGCGAAGCGACGTGGGCGTTCTAGCTATGGTCTTGGACTGTCGTAGCGCCAGTCAGTTAAAGAAACCGTTGCGCTGAAGATATCTCGGCGCCATGTCGATCACATTCCGCGCGTCAAAAGTGTGTCTCTGCGCCAAGTGAGACTGGCACTCAAGTTGTGGAATCAAGTGAGTGCCGACAACACGGTTTGACTGACGCTCGAGAGCCCACCTCCAGCACAGCTCGTGGCCCCCATCTTTTCAGGGTTTCCCTCTGCTGCTTCAAATTTGAACGGGGGTTGCTGATTGCAGCTCTGGGCGCAGGCGACAGGGCGGGTCAGGCTTGGTGAGGGTCCGGGGTACCTGGGACTGGTCATGCAGATACCTGATGCTGTTCGCAGAGGAGAGGGAAACTGGTGATTTGCCACCCTACCCTCTTGTACCAGGCAATGTACCTGATAGCTGCTGCCTCTCGGTGGGCGATGCGGTTCCGTAGCCGACCCCCCGGATGCCGAGAGATAGTCATGACCGGGGCCTGAGTTTTCAATCGCCGGGGATTGGCCGACTCGAGATCCGTCACTGAGACCTTTTGCTTGGGTCGGACCAGGATGGCTGAGATGCTGCATCAATAACTGAGGGAATCTTTTGAGTCTTCTTCACCTGTCAAGGCGGAAGTGGCCGATGGCTGTTGCGGCCGGAAAATTTGATTACCATGTTTGGTTTCGCTGTCACCCATACAGTTCGAGCACCAGATGAGCTTTTCCTTCTTGAGCTTTCGTTCGCGGAACCTTGGCAAGGCTGGGCTATCGCGTGCCATATTACCAGCCGTCAGACTTGGTCGTATGCTCTGCGACAGTATCCATCTCTCCTGTTGCTTGTCAGCCAGCGTTGGACGTCGATGTCTTTCATCATGGTTCGCAGCTTGAAACTTGTCCTGGCCTTCCAGCACAGGCGACGGTGGGGGGAAATGCCCGTTTGCTGGTTCGATGGCTTGGATGGCTGGAACAAGATTCTCCTAGAATTCAAGCGTCCAATGCGAGGCGCGCACTCCCCCCAGGTCCAAACGTGCAGCAGGGGTCCCGTCAACAGGGCCCATTACATCACGCGACAATGTCGTACTGATGCCGCCGCTGAATGTGAGCCAAGCAGGCAGCCCAGTTTCTTTCCCTGGTTAACGTCGTACCTTGATCCTTTGGGATTCAACCAAGCTGCCCTGAGCAAGCCTGGCCCCTTGATTGAGCAACTCGTCTCGGCTGTCATGTCCCAGAAGCGCTTCCAAGCCGTACCGCGTATGCTCCCGAGTGGCTGCTCCAGACGTCACCCGCCCCCCGTCCAACCGTTCTGCTGGGACGGGACTGATCTGCTGGGTGCGAGCATGCTCTATCGGCAGCGGGTGGGAGCTTGAAGAGGATGTTGTTTGGAGGGAGAATGGTTGACTGTGCAAGTTGAGGCCACTCAGGGCAGATTAAGTTCTCCTTGAAACGGGCAGGTCCTCCCCTCACTCACCTTGCTCCTTCCATCACCCATATCAAAACTTTGTACTTGAGATTTTAGGAAACACACCCTCCAGAAGTAGTAGGAACGCCTCATCCCACAACGACCCCTACGACATGTCGAAAAACGATTCTGACGAGGGTCTTGAATTCTTACGTATCACCACTTAATCATCGCATCCCGCCCGAATGGGTTTTCGCCCCTCTCTTATCTGCGCCCATCTCCACACCTCACGATGCGCGCATCTGTCCTATCTCTTGGGTGGGTTCCTTGGGCTGCACCTGATGGCGATGCACCTGCGGGCTGCCTGTGCCTGGACTGCGCTTGTGCCTCTGTCTCCATCGTTCCCGCATCGTTCCCGTCGACTGGCGCCCGCAGCGCAGAAAGCTACCGTCGGATGAAGAGGCCAAGCACATGCTGCTCTCGAAAACGTGGTTTTGGTCTGATATCAAGTCAGGGGTCATATCAGACCTGCCACAGCTCCAATCTCTCCCCGTGCCAAGCCCTTCAGCTACTGGCCGAGAAGCCGTCCTCGCGTGCTGGCCTTGTCGATTGACAGAGTTCAGGCTTTCCAGTGCTCCGTACGTCGATACACAGATGATGCCCTCAGCCCTGGAAGTTACCCTCCAAACGAATTCGAGGGGATCGCAGCGCGGCCCGATTCCGTTCACTTCCAGCACGCACCCAGGTTGTGCTCAGTTCCATGTTCGCTAGGCCTTTGCACCATACACCTGGAACTACGACGCAGGGTGTCTTTGTGACACGTATCACCGACTCGTTCACGTATTCTGCCTCGCCTCGTTGTGCCGCCTCCCCAAACTCCAGCCGAGGCAGAGGAGGGGTATGCGCGTACTCGTGATGCTCATGTCCCGTCCTGTCCCGTCCCATCAGCCACATGTCCTTGCTACCTTCGGCGCGTCTGCGGTCCCCAAAAGAGCCAGGCACATGGCTAGCGAATTCCACCTTGTCTGCTCCCTGTTGCACAATCCTCTACGGAGTATTGAGCCCTGGTCTCCCACGCCTCTGCATGGTGGCCTACGATGCCGGCAATTCGACCATGTCAGTTGGTGACCGCCCTCTGATCAAGGCTCGAATTCAAGGCTCGTTGACATTTTCCTCTAGACCAGGCATTCATTGGCCAGCGGATGCGAGGTGGGGAGCGCTGTCGACTCCTTAACTCTGAATATTATTGAAGGCTGGATGGAGGTTTCGCCATCATGATAGGCCTGGCGACTGGGTTGCCATCCTATCCACTAGCTCGACGATATTCAGCATCTGGAAGCTTTCTAGACCACCGCCATCTCAGCCCCCGGAAGCTTTTTCCCTGCTCTTGCTTCTCAGCTCAGCCGACCGATCCGTTAGCAGGCAAACAGCTCCTTTTGCATCACCTCGCCATCTCGCCTGGCGCATGCCACCGTCCCCCACGACATGATTCATGCCTTTGCCTAGCTTGGCAGCTGGGCTTCTGCAAACTTTTCCTCCCCGCGTCCTCTTTGATCATGGCCGCCACCTTATTACGTGCGCAACGGTCGTCCAGGGATAACTAGCTTGTCATGCAACACACTAGCGAAGCGATAGAGCAACAGATGGCTTAGCCGGGCTTGGCTAGAACATGACTAGAAACACGGCGAAAACTCAAACCAGATTGCCATGGGCCCGATACCGGGACATCTTAACTGACTCGATCAGCTTCAGGAGAGACACGAACAAATGCCCACAACCCGATTCCCAACAAGTGTCGATAAGTCGTCGATATCAGTCTGGCTTGGTTAGCGGCCCTCGTGGCTTCGCTCTACCCCAATCTCCCCACAAGCCACCGTCCAACATATCCGTCATCACTGGGTGTCCTGTCACCCTGTCCCAAGCCCGATGATCGTCGCCACGTTTAGGCTTACTTGCAGATTCGTGTGGCTGTCGTCGTATCACTCACCTTCCTCTCTCGGACACAGCGTCTCAAAGGCCCTTACAACCCGTAAACCGTGCGAGGCTGACACTTGCTGGACGTCACTGTTGCGATCGGTAGACACCGGATTTCTAGCGGCAGCTGTGATCTTCTACACCCGTCACGGCGGGTCGATCAGGAACCATAATCTGCGTTGTGTTGCTGTCAATGCCGGTGTTCTTCAACCTGCTCAACAATGCCCTCAGCTGCCATGCCGGGCCATGATCTACAAGCACACTAGACCAACCGCAGCTCTTCTACGGCCGTCTTGATCTGCGCCTTTCCAGCCCGGCCCCAGTCCACACCCTTCAGCCTCTCGCCAGCCTCTTCCTCATCCCCAACGAGACCCCAGAGCCCATCCACCACCATGCTCCTGACTTTGGGCCAGGGATGATACAACAGTGCGCCCAGCCGTTTCCTAGCCTCCTGCACACCTGCCTCGGCACCCTCCTGGTCACCCATGGATGCAACGTCGCTGTAGACCCTGATACACGCCTCGAGCTTGCGTACGTTACCCGTTTTGTAGCCAGCCTTTTGTGTCTGCAGGCATAGACTGCGGAGATTCACGGCACTGCCCTGAAAGAGCTTCACGTGGAAGAGGAATGCAGTGATCTCTAGGGTCGGCACAATGACTCTGTCCTGTCCCTGTCGGGTCTTGAGGTTCTGAAGCAGCGCCTGGCAGACGAGCTCGAGGTTCTCGTGACTGGCCTCACAGAAGTCGCAGAGTGCGGCTCGGCTGGCGATGACCAAGTCTTCGTTGCCTGTATCAGCCGATGTAACAAACCCAGCCATGAGCTCAGTCATCCATGCGCTTGGGTCTGCCTCGGCCACATCGTGAAGTAGAGGCCGGAGACGGTCTCCGACGTGAAGGTTCAATAGGTTCTGAAAGTAGGTCTTGGAAGAAAATGTGAGTTCGCGGAATCGCGTAGCATCACTAGAACGGTGTTAGTAGACTGCTGTAGGAGCCATCTTCCTTTATCAACATACCCTTCTTTGAGTACCAGTGCAATGGCTGCCTGGGCTTCTGGACGAACACGGTCAAGCTTCTCCGCAGAAAGACGAAGCGTGCTGAAGAAGAGGGACCGAACAGAATCCCCTGTCCATTCAAATACCCCGTCCAGGTTGGACCATAAGGCCCTGACTGCTTTCAAAGCTTGAACACGGACATGCGAACCAACATCTCCCCTGGCATTGGTGGTGTAATCATTGAGTCCCTCGGCGATCAGATCGAGGAAAATCATGGGCTTATCTCGCAAGATGCGACTCTGTGTGAGGCTCTGCAAGATGGCAACCCTCGACTCAACCTCTGTGTCCCACTCCCAACGCTCTAGTAGTGCCTTGGAGGCAACATCTTCAGATAGCTCGGATAATGGCTGCGCAATGGTGAGGGCATGGAAGTAGCCGTTGCCATGCACTGTAGTACGACTTGTAGGGCGGTGCTTGACCGTCTCAGCCCATTCATCCAGAATCGCCTTGCGCTCTGTTGAGCCGCTAAATATCAGAAGAACAAGAGCTGCGGCAGCAGCGGGTTCAACAGTTTCTTGCTCGTTGCGGTTGAGCCAAGTTGGAACAATGGATCGCAGTGAGGAAGTGAGTCGAGCTACATGCTCATCCACAGTGCCACCACGCGAGTCGAGTGCAGAAACAAGACTCAGATAACTGGACGAGTTATCAGGATGAAGAAGCTCTTGACCCGGGCGAAGAGCTTCTTCCGAATTGGTACCCAGAAGTGTCACCTGAAGTATCGGCAGCGTCGAGACAACAAGGCGACTGGCGGCTTCAGCTAGTAGTTCTGGTTTACGATAAGCCGTCGACTGTAGGTCCTCCAACACGGTTGAGACCGTCGAGAGAATTTGATGAATCAGTGACGAGTCAAGATTCACTGTGCCTGCGGCGGCCAAGGCGGGAAACTTGTCCAAGACTGCGGCGAAGCACAGTAAGAGACCATGACGCTCTTCAACTTGGCGAACTTGAAGGGTCTTGAGACGATCGGTGAGAAGCTGAATTGAACCCCTGAAGCGAGCAAGGGGGTCATCAGACTTGGTGTCGGACAGTTCAAAAGTTAGAACGCCAAATGCTGTGCCAGAAACACGTCTGGAAAGGGCATCAAGGTCACCAATTCCTCTCCATCCGAGGAGGGTATCAATGATGGCCTCGCCATATTGGTTTGACAACCTGGTCGCATTCACGGCTACCTCCTCGACTGCCCTTGAGCGCCGCGCAACAGCGTGGTAATCCACAGTCTGGACGACCCAGATACCCTGATCCACTGTATCCGGATGTCTTCCGATGAGCTCCTGCAAGGCCGCTGATGCACCGCGTCTGATGTTTCCAGCGGGATCCAGGGATGCAGTCACCACGAGCTCGGTTCCAAGGACCTGAAGGATTGAGCTTGTGGCCGGGTGCGCCTTGGCGGCAAAGACGGACTGGGTCGGGATTGCGAGGAGCTCATCAGTTGCATATCGGCGGGCGAGTGCCCAGATGCCGAAGCAAGCTGCGTCCCGCACGTTGGCACCGATACTACCACCAGACATGCTCCTCTGCTCGAAAGATAGACCCAGAAGAAGAGCATGGACAATGTCCGAGAGTTGTTCAGCTGGCGGGGATCGTCGATAGAGTAGGTGAGAAAGTGTAAGCATGAGGCCATGCCACTCAAGGTTGTTGACGGCAGAGAGGTCTCTGACTGGCTTGCCTCCTGCTGGTCTGGTCCAGAGAACGTTTCGGTTAAGTGATTCAAGAACGGCTTCAACGACTTGAGAGGCCATTTCGGGATCCAGCTTCAGGGTGATGATGCTCAAAGACTTGCTCGCTGCGAATCTCACTGGTGTGTCGTTGTCGGCTACGCAGTCGAGGAAATACCCGATCGCCGTCTCTGTGAGCTCAGTGCTGGCCATATCCTGAGGTGTCTGGCGGAGCAGAAGCACGACAACGGATCGAATGACCTTGAGGATCATTTTCCTTGCCAGGGCAAAGGAAACTATGGTTTTCGAGAGCTCGTTCTCGCCTGTGGCTATAGCGTGAATAGCATAGAAGATTGACGACAAGTAAGGGTTCATGTCGGAAGTATCCGACGATGAGCGCAGCACCCCGGCGAGAAAAGACAGGATTCCGAGGTAAAAGTAAGTTGTCTGCGGAGACCGGTCCTTCTGTAGTCGAAGAGATGCCAGAGACCAGTTGACAAGGCTCTCCAGGACACCGAGTTGCTGCATGTCGCGCCGTGTAGCCATCCTAACCAGGAGAGCCTTTGCAGCATCTCTCTCCTTTCCCGGTGTACCAATGTACTTGATGGCCAGAGGGATCATCCGGACAGTAATGGCGGGAAGGTTGTCGGGCCAAACCATACCCGGGATTTCCGGTGCCGTGATATCTTGCAAGTCAACTGACGAGATGGTTGAAAGGTCAAAAGGCGCCAGAAGAAGGTGAGAAAGCCACAAGAGGACAACATAGCGCTCCTCCCATGACCACTTCCCGAGAGAATCCTCGTCTGCTGAGGCCTGCTCCGACTCTTCGATGGCGAGGAGCAGCAGTTCAAGGTACTTGGCCTCAACGTTGAGGAAGCGGACAATGACCTTTTCGCCGCGGATCTTGCAGAAGGTGTACAGAATCTTGCAGATTGCAAACTCTACAGAGACCAACAGCTTGGAGCGAGACGAGAGCGTCTTTCCACGGTGGCGCGTCTGCAGATGCTTGAGGAACGCCTCAGCGAGGAGGGGAATCCACTTAGGCAGATACGGATCCAGCAACTGGGGGAGTTCCTGGAAAGGGTCCAGAAGCTGGATAGGGGGGTCAGATAGGATTCAATCGACGGTTTAAGGGTCTTACAGCTGAAGTCAGGCGGAACGTCTCCTTTGCGCGCACCCGCGAGCGGACTCTAGTGCCGCCGTGGCCATCCGGCTTCCAAAGAAAATGGGGCAAGGAGCGGTCAAAGTCGCTGAGAAGATCAGCCGAGATCTTCTGCAGCTTGATGTCAATGTCTGCTTCTGGTGCGTCCATTGTCGTCTCCGCGCCGCAAAAGGGCGAGTTTGTATGTCCTTTGTGGTCGTGAGAGTGCAACTCAGGATGTGTTCCTGACTGAGTTGGAGACTCCAGGCACCAGGGTAAATGTGATGCTGGAGAAGCGGGTCCAAAGCGTAAGGATTGACAACTGTTCAGCAAACAATCCGGTTCAACGTGTTATTTCAGCAGATCTGAATCAAATAGCACAAGCTTTGAGAAGCTTTGTTCCGTGTGAAATATTAATGATATTAAGAACGCAATGAGCCGCTGTTCATGAAGGTTTTGGTTGATAGTACAGTGCATATAAAAATAACACTGTATCTACCCGGGACACCAGGTCTCTAATACCAGGCTTCAAATTATCCCCCTTGACATTGCAATCAGAACTGCTGCCTTGTGTGATATCTCTTTGTTCTTGTGTTAACATCATTGTTCATTGTCATGAAATCTCTCAATGAGGACATTGACCCTCATAATGAGAAAGATTCAGGTTCAAACATCCTTCCTAAACCTGAGCATCCTCAACGATTATGTGTCGATACATCCTATGCTTGCCTCCATAAAGTAGGGTACTGGGCCTCTAGGGCCTCTATATGACCCAAAACCAGTCACGTAAAAATCCAGTATCATCGCACCTCGTTCACATTAACAGCTGTGGTTGCACGTGACGCCGTTACGTGTCAGACGAACGAGGCAGGTCCAGCCGGGATGACTAAGAAAGAGGGGTCGAGATGAGAAATGCCGCAACCTTGAGCAGAAGACAAGCTTCAACAACAGCTTGAACGAGCAGCCATCTTTGATCAATTGAACAAGCCTGAAGGCCCCTCATCAACATATCTATTTTCCTTGTGAATTGAACACATCAACTCGGACCGTATTACCCGAAGTCACGTGTCCGACATTACGGGAGCGGCTAGTTGTGGGTCCGCACGTTGGACCGTACCCATTTTCGGACAAGTGGGCCAAAACGTTAAATTCATCATTGCAAATCAAGGGTATCAAAAACACCATGGTCCGTATCCCATCCATCTATCCCATCCATTATTTTATCAGTCATGAATCTCCCACTGAGCCACTTCAATGGATACCACCCACTAGAACATCCGGGGAGCTGCTATGCGGAGGGCCTGTGGTATCTCTCACTGAGCCACTGCGATGGCCGCCACGAGAACATCCAGGGCGCTGCTGTGTGAAGGGCCTGTGGCATCGACGTATGGACCTGTCCAGGAGACCCCAAGCTGGTTCCGCTTGTTGCGGTTGTTCTTCCAGATCGAGTTTGCATTCTTAATGATCAACCTGCGATACAGGTCCTTTGGCGAAACCTTGTGAAGATAGTGAATATTCCGAATGAATATACCTTTGAACTGCTGACCGTCACGGCCGCAGTGACCGTCCTTGAGCTCACAGTCGTCGGTCTCGATGAGGATGCCGTCGTTATTGGTCAGTTCTTTGATGGCCGCGTATGCGATTCGGTGCGCCTTCTCAATCAGAGCCCCATCACCAGTCGCCAGTGCAAGCTCGACAAGTCCACCGAGGATGATGCCCTGGTTGTAGCTCCAGGTTTGCAGGCCATTATTCTCGCATTTCCCGTTAAGGCCATCGTTAATAAGGCCCTTCTTGTTGATCATACCGCTGGCTTCGAACCATTTCCACTGCTTCTTGGCGATTTCCAGATAAGTGGTGTTGCCAGGGACGCGTCTCGCCAAAGAGGCCGCAACGAAAAGGTAGAGCTCGTTGGCTATGGCGTTGACGTATTTCCGATCTTTGTTCCAGTAAATGCCACCGCCGCAGGGTGTACCTGCGCCCGTGCCCATGTCATTAAAGAGGTCAATCGCAGCCTCTAAGAAGTCTGCGTCGCCGGCTGCGTCGTGACACCGAATCCACGCCAATGCCCACCAACCTTGTTTTGCTTCATTAGTATTATTTTTCGTCAATTTTCGAAGGGAGTTTTACCTTCATCATCATAGTACTCATTGATGAAGTCATCGAAGCCTCGCTTGCCCAGAAAGCCACGCTTAGCCATGCATCCCTCGTTCTGATCGAGGCAGTAGGTCGAGAAAACCAGCCCGTTGGTCATTGTTTTCAGGGTCTGCACCCGAGTTTTCTGCGCATTATTAAAGGTCGTTCTCATAATCCCTCCCAGATTTAGCCGGTTCGCCTCATTAAGCCTCAGCGTCGTGAAATCGGCGAGTGTTGCGAGGGCACTCCCGCTATTCCACCACGCGCCGTCCCAGATTCCGGTGGCAGCATTGTACCAGTCGTCGTTTAGCCTCTGAATAGCGATAGAGGCCATTTCAGTGTATGTTTCGGCCTCTCGAGCTCCGAGATGGGTTGTGGATGAGGCAAGGAGACTTGCTCGGGCGACGAGCCCTCCCCAAGAAAAGCCGTGAAGCATCTTGTAGATAGACACAAGTGAAGGAGGCTGCTAATGAGCAGTGTTTGGGGAGAAAGAATAGGGAGGAAGTGACCTTGATATACTTGGCCCAGGGCTCGATGGGTTAATCACGATGGTGACTGTTGAAAAGACAGGACAACCAAGGAGACTATATACAAACCCAACTCTTGCCCGCCTAACCAAGTGGATGTCGCCATGTTGAGACCCACGCCAGGTTCCCCATGACTTGCATTATTGAGCTGTCTGGCCGCCAGCACAAAACCATGGAGATAGGAGCAAGAGGGAGCACAACCTAAGCATCCCCAACAAGGGGTGGTCGATGTACCATGATGCGGTGGAGCAGGTGGATTCTTTCGAAGCCGGACGCGGAACGGTGATTGGAGAAGCGGCAGCTGATGGTGAAGATGTGACGCCGAGAAGCTGGTCGTTGACTTGTGATGGGGCGGCTGTGGTGTTTCAGAGAGAGATTGAGTTGTCATGCTAACACTCAAGAGGTGCCGAGAACCTGGGCATTGGCCGTGCTTGGCGAGGCCCGGTGTTAGTGAAGACTGCCCCTGGCGCTACAGTGAGAAGCTGCAGCTATTTTTGCCATGTGGACCCTCTGCAACCCCTGTGATGCCCATCCTTCTCCATCCGGTCCCCTGTCCTCCCACGTAGAGCCTCAGGGCACAGGTTGATGCTCTCCATCCATCCATCTCGTCGGCGTTACCTTGCCGGGCGCTGTGCACTCGTCGCCACGTGCTTTCAGCTTCTGCGCGAGCCGCTTGCTGAACCTGATACGCAGGTACATGATCAAGGTCGAGGCGCTTTACAACTCGACGGTTCCTTGCTCTGTTTCTTCAAGAACACGGGGTCATTCTCCATGGTAGATCCTTTGGGTCGAGACTCAGGGAAGCAGGGCCAAGATCTGCTCCTGTGCATACATTGAAACCTCCGGGCGATGCGTTGTCTCTTGGGGGGAGGATCTCGGGTATCACGCCTGGAGCAAACCCATGCAGACCGAACTTTCAGACGTCATGCGCAGCCTGTGTGTGAACCATGTCGCATTGGCATCGCCTCTTCCTGTTGTTGCGCTGTCAATGGAATGGTCTTGGCTCGGAGCCGGGGTCTGGTGTTTCAAGCTTGAGCATCCTTATGCGCCATTCGCCCAAACCTCCGAGGGGATCTCTTATCGCGACTGTGCTATACCCTTTGACATGCTTCGGAATCGTCTCATCCTGCGTTTTCATTGCCAACTCAGATGTGAAAAGCCTCGTTGGTCAGCATGGCAGTGTTGGTGAAGTCAACTTGCCTTGCTGATCGCATCACGTCAGACTCCTCGTTGCTGGACAGGTAGACTTTCTTGTAAAATCTGCAATAATCTCGCTGTTAATGCCTATATCTTGACATTGGAGGAGTACAACTCAGGAAGATGAAGGATTCAGAAAAGACGGTGTGATCAATCCTGAAGACTCAAGAGTCTCCAGTTCAGGGCTTACTGATCTGCCTGAGTTAGCCATCAAGACATGGAAACCATTCCCTTTAGGATAGGTACTTTGCTAGTACGGAAACAAAAATTGGGCAGCCCTCCGTTGTAACTCCTTTCTGTATCTTGACATTTTAGCTTGAAGTTGCGAGAGGGTCATGGCACTCATAAACCTGAGGCTCCGACATCACTACGAATAGCATGGCGAGAAGCACGGTCTTTGGGGTTCAAATCGGCAAGAGGTCTTGGCCTTGGGAGGGTTGTCCAGGCGCCCCGAGCAGCCCTGGGAATTTCCCTCGCTCAGACCCAAGGTGCTGCTATATTGGGCGCCATCCTGACGGGCGCTAGAATGCCTTGACCCTGGCCAGACGATATCTCCGAACAAGCGCCTTGTGGCATGGTCGAACAATGGAACTTTCTGCATAGTCTTGTGTAATTACACAGTCGCAGCAGTCCATGCCACGGAGTCCCCGTGTCGATCCCCCAGCGGACCATCTTTCCAGAAGTACAAGCATCCAACGCATGGATCAGAGGATTTTGGAGAGGCAGATGGATCTTGGCTAACAGTCAAGGTCGCGCAGCTCGCTTGCAAGAGGCAGTGAGCGGGTGCCAGCTGTCACTGAGAGAATTTTGGATGTTTCAAGTTGAAGTCCAGCTGAGCTAGTCAAAGCTCCATCGTCTACCGTTGTCTGCCTATAGGTGAATCACACTGCAAAGAATCCACGAGCTTCTTTGAAGGTCGAGGCCCTCTTAGCAGAAGCAAGCACTGATCATGTATGTTCCGCATTTAGGACGGCAGCCAGCCGAGCAGGCGTTTAAATCGACCCACGCTCGAGCGTCCCTACGGTTCCTGTCTTTTTCTCCGAAACAAACCAGGTGGAGCTAGCCCTAATGAAGATCTCGTTGATGGAGCACGGCATGTGTTGTGCAGGGAGGTACCTAGGTATTGATGTTACTGCGCTGGAGTTTGAGCAACGGTTCCACTGGATCCACGAATCTCTCAAGATAGGAGTCCATTCTCAGCAAATCCTCATCGATATATCCTCATCTCTTGATGTTATAGTAACCCTAAAATAGGATAAAATAATCTCAAGCAGATACACTCTTTGACTCATTATGGTATAAAAACTTTCAAGCCTTTACCTACACTGAGATACAAGATCAAAGGACAGGTAGCCAATTTGGTGTCTCAGTAAGTCCTCCACTCTTTATCCATGACCAACGCGCATTCTGCGGACAATCTACGGCACTTGCAGAAACTGGGGTATTTTGCGAGTCATCGTATTTTAATCGTTCTTTCGTCTTATTATAATGTGCCATGAGTTTCCCATGTCCCCATCCCTCGTCGCCGACGACTTGTGTCTTTCGCCTTGCTATATGGCGATGATCACCACCCCACATGACAATGCGGAACAGCCATGTTGTGTTGTCGTGCAAGAGTGACGTGAGCGACATGAGCATGCTGACCAAGTAGCCAAGAAAGATCACACACGGCTTCTCACACAGGGTTGCCTTGGCGGGTTGATTGGCAATAACGACTGCCAAGTGTTGCAGTCATTGACTTTCAATGGATGCGAGCAAACACAGCCGAAGAACCCTGAGGCCAGGCGGAGGGTGCCCTTTGTTTCGGCGAATTACGCTGACCCAGTCAGCTCAGATAGAGATGCACTGGCATCGCCAAGCCCGAGTTTGCACTCTCCTTCTATTCGAGCGGTAGAACCCTTAGAAGTAGACTAACTATGACTAACATAGACCTAGCACTTAATCACCGCCCATCTTCCTACAGTGACGTGACCATGAACATTCGCATTCACATCAACGGACCACTCCCGAGGGGACAGCCATCAACTTCGAGGCAGAGGGGGGAAGCTTCAACTTCGTTGGAGGAACCGTCAACTTCGCGAGAGGGAGGGCAACTGTCAGTTTTGTGGGATGGGGCTCGTGATGAAGATTTGGGCTCATGTGGATTGGGTCTGAACTGGTGGTTCACAGAACGTTGAAGTGCTACGACATGAGGCACGAAGGAAGGGCATTGATCCAAAGATGTGTATTGAGGTGATGAAGAACGAAGCTAGCTAGCGGCTATCGCAACTAAAAAGAGGTGGTCGAACAGGACTGCGGAGAGGTTGGAGAGGCTGGCCTGAGCCGGAGGGGATGTCGGGGGCTATGTTGCTAGCGACGGAGGCCGTTAGATAATCATCTCACGCTGGAGGGCTCCTATTTCTCAGATCAGTCGGAACGAGCGACAAACGGGTGTAATCATGATTGACACTTACATCGTACTGATGAATCTTCTTGGAGAAGTCGAACCTGATCATGTGATTGGTTCACTTTGATCTGTTCGGTGTCCAACTTGCCATTCCGAACAGATCGAAGTAAACCAATGGTTAGGTAGGCTCGATATTGGTTCACTCCGACCTGTTCGGAACGGAAAGTTCAACACTAAAGACAAGCTAGAGGAAATCGAAGTGAAGCAACCCATCTCAGTTTTAGGCAACTTCTACTGCCGGCATTGTTAGTGCTGCGAGAAGTGCTTACGCTGGGTACTCACGTCGTGATTTGGCCATGCGATGCTGGCTCTTTGCAGCCCGGTTTATCTCATTGCCCTTCGCCAGCAGGTTTGGCTTGTCTGTGTTC